>CM062293.1:319851150-320139987 GCA_031216915.1 Pictodentalium vernedei | reverse complement strand
ACGTAAAATCGCCCCCACCCCCCCCCCCACCCCACCCCTCCCCCACCCCCACCCCAAAAAATGGCAAGAAATTGTCGCCGAAGGGTTAGAACTTTCTATGCCCCTGAAGGACATAGAACATTCTAGCACCCAGGGGATGAAATATTGAGACAAGCAACATGCGTTTTGTATAGCAGAAAACTTCAAGGCGTTATTCAAAACTATAGGTGAAGTGCCCGTCCACCTGCAGACGGGATGGTATAAAAAAATAAATACAGAAAAAAACAAAACATTGGGACGGCGCATTTTTCGACCCAGCCCACCTAGAAGGCGGGACACTCCGGTCATTCGATCCTCATTTATTACTATAGAAAAACAAAAACAAAAAAACAAAAATGAATAAAAAAATGAAAAAAAAAACAACATTAAGAACGGCGCATTTCCGAGCCCGCTAATAACCTTCCCAGTGATCCAAGAAATACTGATGACGAATTTCATCTGAATTCATGAGCGGT
This sequence comes from Pictodentalium vernedei, assembly GCA_031216915.1. Lineage (NCBI taxonomy): Eukaryota > Metazoa > Mollusca > Scaphopoda > Dentaliida > Dentaliidae > Pictodentalium > Pictodentalium vernedei. Next base: position 320,139,493 of record CM062293.1, on the reverse strand, counting down.
TGCTTGCATACATAAACAGACAAACAGACAGACACACTCTTTTATATATAGTAATAATAATAACTCTTTGACCAGCCACTGATTTGTCGCGGTTCTCGTAAGAGATGAATCTGTAAAGCCGTGGTCCACAGGCCTGCAACAGGGTCGATCTTCGGAGTGGGAGTGGGAAAGGCAGCGAATAGCCATGTAGGGGAGTGGTGGGGGGGGAAGGACAGCCCACACATAATCCCCCACGTAAAATCAGACGTTACACCCCCCCCCCTCCCGCCCCCCCCTCCCCCACCATTTTTGCAACTAAATACGCTCTGGAAGGAGCAGGCATGTAGCTAAATAGCTGACCCACAAATTCGCAAAGAGGGTGGCTATTGATCTATTATGGGGTGAAGCAGGGCCTTCGCTACTAATGGCTGACCATAGTTGGGCCCGGGTAGGAAAATTGTGAATTTCAGGGTCCCCAACCCTCGTTTCCTTGCACCTGAGTGGATATTTTGAGGTTTTTAATGGAGAAATATTGGTAAGATTTCACACTTCCAGAGCCGGTAAATGCCGGCGTGGAGTATAAATGACAGAACCGACGATATAAGACTCAGTATTGAACTGAGAATTTGCTCGAGATATTTAAAAAAAAAAACCAAACCCCCAAAACCCCCAAAAACTATGAATGAGATACAAACGGGATACTAAATATATGGGAATATATATTAAACCTACTGTATAAACTTGAAAACCCCGAGCTTTTGTAGGCGCCGGGGAGCAATTTGAAAGTGTGTGGGGGAAGGGGGAGGGGCAATGTATCTAAGGTTTCTGCATTTACCCCCCCCCCCACACACACACAACACACACTCCCAGACGTGCGCGTGCGCACTTTTACAGAGTGTTGGGCATGCTAGTATGATCTAGAAGGAATACATGCTCCCAAAGAAGGAAAAAAAAAAACACAAAAGAATGGGTAAACCAATCGAATGAATTTAGAAGCGAATCTAATAATGAAAGGAGCAGAGAATTCGAATTTGCAGGCGTTCAACAGTCTTCATCTGAGGAGTCAGTCACAGCAGCCTCAGAATCACTGAGCATGTGAGTTTTGGCCCTCATTTTTCAAACTATCCCAGAGAAAGCCCGCAGACCCTCACCACCGAGAATGGGATATGGCGATATCGCCTCTTTAGCTACCCCCTCCCCCTACCCCCCCCCCCCCCCCCACACACACACAACCACCTAACCACTGTGCGGCTCGGATGCTGCTGCACAGCACACGGTGAGCATACAAGGTGGTCCCCTTGGGATTAGCTCTGATAGCCCCACCCCCACCTCACCCCAATATTTTTACCTTCCTTCGCTCCTGAATAATCAACTATACTCTATTTTAAAAATAAATATGTGGAACTGATTCAAATGAACGCCTTTCCAGTGTGTTATCGTATTACTATAAACAAAGAAAAAATATGGTACACATGTAAACTACATTTTAAAATTGCATGTTAGAGGTCAGTGTAAAACAAAACGCAAACGAAGAAAATAACCAAACGAATAAATTTTACCTTACCCCCCCCCCCCCCCCCCCCCCATCAATGAGGACCCTGATTTTTGAAAGTTGGAAATTTTATGGTTCAAATTCAAAAGTTGGAAACATTTAGTTCTAAGCAAATATAGAAACTAGTGATTCTTGGTTGAAATACATTTATTCTTTATAGTATGACCCACTAGTTCTTTTTCGCGCAGAACTAAAATGTTGATAATGTTCCAAGTTTGTAACTGCGTAAGCTAGCAATACATTGAGATTGCGGCTTTCGTAAATGCACACAAATAGTGTCAATTTGGAACACCGGGGCCCGCCGATTTCTCTAATTGCCTTAAGGCAGGATTCTCTTACGTGCGAGTCCTTCACTGCTCGTCTAAATGTGACGTGCAGTGAAGGGGCCGCACGCACGAGTATCCCGCCTTCAGGAAATTACGGGAATCGGCGGGCCCCCAATAACGCCTGGCCCCGGGGTTACTACCCCCCCCCCCCCCTCTCGACGGCCCCGCACAATATAGCAGTATAATTTACCACAAGAAGTCTTTTGTTAGGCCCAATTACAAAGTCTACTCATAATTATGGAGAAAAGGCCAAATATCAAGCGAATATAATGTAATTTGTACATAAATCTATAAAGAAAATTCCTTCTCAAAACCGATCATCAAATGTCGGAAACTTTTTTATGGTATCAATTTGAAATGAAAGTTTGGAAATTTGAGGATCTCACTGTGGCACACACAGAGTCTGAACTACCCAGAAACGTCCCTGAGAGGCATTTGGATCGAGAGGTGTTTTGTTCTTCAGCAGGAGTGAAATGGAAATGAGAATGTGAATAGTATTGAAGGCTATCGTCGGACAATAAATATGATCGATTAATTTGAAAGAAAATGATCGCTTTGTATTTTTGACAACTTGACCCTGCTCTGAACTGCTATTGACAACAACGTAATTTAATTTCAGCTACTGTTGACCTAACTGTGCTTATCCTACATCATGTAGAATGTTGTTTGGCATTCAAGTTTCAAAAAGAAAACTGGTAACCGAAGTCTTGTTTCGAAACTGTTTCCGTGAAGTAGTATGTAAATTAAGTGAAAATAAGATGAAAATTTATAAAATACTTATGTAAGGCGCGAATTATTCTATTTATTTCATCTTTTTGCCTTTGTCACACGGTAGGGTTCGCTTGGTGAGTATAAAGCTTGTTTTCGACCCTGCTCTGTTTGGTTTCAACACGACATTGGCGAGATATCGAGGGAATCCCATGTGACGTCACGCCTTATCTAAAAATACTTCAGTTTGAACAGTATTTATTTCAGATAAAATAAGTTCGCAAAGAACAACATTGAATATTTACAAAAGAATAGGTATGGTATACTTCATGTAGGATTCCATAGTGTTTCGACATTTCTCTAAAAATGGAATCGTTAAAAGCCAGATACTTATTGATGCAGTTGCTTCGAAGAGAATACTAAAAAATAGCCCATTTGATGTTTGTTCGATAGTTATTGGAGACAAAAGACTGTTGCCAAAATGAGAGTGAAAATGAGAGAGCGCGAGAGGGTGAGGTGGGGTCGGGTTAGGGATTATTGTCGAATAAACTGCTAGCTCAGCATGCTGTCAGGCAAACTGGTTTCAATTAACAGATGATTGGCGTATTGTTATAACACGCCGTTATCTGAAGTGAAAACATTTTCTTTCCATTCAACTGTCCCCCCCCCCCCCCCCCCCCTACAAACACACACTTCAACAACATAAAATAAAATAAATAGAAAAAAATAATTTAAAAAAGCCAGGCAAAACCGCAAAACATAGACACTAAATGATCGTTATGAAATGAAAACGACCACGGTCAAAAACGGTAAACAAAATTTTTTTAAAAAGGTCATTAAAAAGGATGAAACAAACCCCAAATACCCCCAACTGGAAAAATAATTCCCCTACAAAGCTGTGTGAATGTATGTTTAATGAATAAACAGCTCGCAAATAACAATGGGACTACCTTCATAGACAAGTGATTATGGATATGTTAATTGCAGGTGTGAAGGAATTACAGCCAAGGCAAAATGAAGTGTTACAGTTGTAACTGAACTAATTTACCGTAATGCATAGGTAAATTAAAAAAATGAATGCCGATTGAAAAACATAGTCTGAAATCTTTCGGGTGGGGGCGAAAGTTCTTCGGGGGGAGGAGCGGTCCTCTCGCCCCCTCCCCCGTGGTTGCAGGTTCGGTGGTTCAGACAGTAGTGTTTCAGTTGAAAGGTGTGACGTCAACGTTGTGCATTCGAGTCTGTTCATATGGTTTGTTAACTGATTAGACCTTCGTACATGCACAAATATGGGCATTGGAACGATCATATGGGAAATCGAATAATCTCAACTGGACGTATAATTATCACCAACTCCCGATCAACGATTTTACCAACTGGGCGTATAAAAAAATCGATAAGGTGACATTATATTTTGAACAGTTTCAGTAGCACCGAACCTCCTTCGTTGTTATGGTTGATAGTTTTTGGTGTGGAACTGAACGCCGAATCTGTCGATCTATGATTTTAACATGTTACATTTGTGCGAACATGTGAAAAACGATATATGAAGGAGAAATTTGCCCGAGAAATTCATTTTTTGAGATGATCAGCAGGTGTTTTTTCTTTTCAACCTACTCACAATTGTTTACAATTGGCTGTAACATAAGTGCAAGCCCTACTTCGGAACTAACTCAAGCTTTTAGAATCTTTTCCAAACGAGTTGGAAAAGTACTAGAGTGCAAAAGCACGAAAAAGATCGAAAAAAGGGTCGAGCGAGACCAGCGCTCGAAATAACAGGTACTCTCTCTGCACACCTCTTGCGTTTACCGAGCGCATGCGCAACAACCGTGACGTCAATTCCTTTATTTTCCGCCATTGTTCATGGTCGGAAATTTTTGTGACTCGTGCTTTTTATGCTATGAATTCTTCGTGAACAACTTATTAATCATCTTTAGTGTGCTTCTGGATTGTATCCTTTTTCAAGCTACCAAATTATTATTATCATTTAATGTTAATTTGTATTTTTATTGGTGTTCTTTTCACACTTTATCTTGCCTTTCCCCCACGTGTGAACACGACCTTCGTACTGTTTTCCGTCGGCGGGAAGCTTGATTATTGTATTGATATCATGCCTAAGACTATTCCTTGTACCTCTTGTTTGCAGGTGAAACATGTGGACGATTCCCATACCACATGTGTCACTTGCAACAATTGCACTCAGGCCCAATCATGTGGTATCTGTGGGGTTTGGTCCTCTAAATTTTGGGCTTCTGTGAACAAGGTGGTTCTTTCCAGAGCTAGAACCCCTCGTTCTCGGGGTAAGGGTAGCCGTGCCGTAGCAGACATTTCTGCTGGTGCACGTGGTGACTCTGTCACACAGGATTCGGATCTGACTTCTGTGGCGAGTTCCTCTGCAACTGTTGGCGGTGTTAGTTCAGTGATACCTGACGAGGAGACCGCGGTCTCTTTGTCTTCGGATGTCACTATTGAGGCGTTTGTTTTCGTTGAGAGCTTTTCCGAGGTCAGCTCGGTAACCCTCTCCGATCTGCCTCCTACACCGTCGACCGTTGTTGAGGAGGTTGCTACTCCAGATCCTATTCTGTCTGATGGTGGCTCTTCCATCTCCTCTGGGGATGGTCTACAGTCTCGGGGGACCGAGGCTGTATCTGCTGGTGTGTCTGTGTGTTCTCAGCCTCCCCCAGCCTCGCGGAGGGGCTGTGCGGGTTTGCTGTCTGCTCCGTCTCATCTGGCTAGGTTTGCTCCTAGTCGGTTGAGCCGGCCGGTCGCTTCGGCAGCGATTCCTCGTCCCTCGAGTGAATCGTTTATTGTTCCACCTTCGCCTGCTAGTGTGCCGGCTAGCGGGATGGTGTTGGGACGTTGGCATCCAGGGCCTGCTGTTCGGCAGCGGTCAGTGACCGCCCCGGTTAGCTGTCACTCTCGGAACCTTCCTCCGGTGATTCCTCACTGTGTTCCGAGTCTGGGTGTCGATCGATGCTTGCCGTCGGTCTCAGAGGATAGGCAGTTGGGGCCGTCTGCTGCGCAGAGGCCAATGACAGGTTCCTGTCATTCTTGGGACAATCCTCCGGTGTCTTCTCACCGTGTCCTAGGTCCAGCTACCGATCGACGTGCGCCGTCGGTCCCTTTCGAGGATTTGCAGGCAGGGCCTTCTGTTTCGCAGAGGCCAGTGATGGCTCCTGGGCGTCACAATCGGGACTATCCTCCGGTGTCTTCTCACCGTGCTCCTATTCTGTCTGCCGATCGACGTTCGCCGTCGGTCTCTTCTGAGGATTTGGGTTCTTCTACCAGAAGGGTCCATTGGGAGGACACTCCGTCAGGCGTTTCTGCTGCGACGGATTCTCAGGGTGACCTGCGCCAGGCCGTTTTGGCGCTCACCCGGTTGCTTTCTGGCAACCCTCAAGTTGGCCTCCCTGTGCCTCCTGAGGCACAACCTCCTTTGGTCGGTCGCCGAGATGTCTCGCCTGGCCCCTTGGATACTGCACAGTATTCACAGGAGGTTTCTGCTGGTCAGCCCGAGTTGGGTTACGTCTCCTCTGCTACGGAGGATGACGAGTATCTTGAAGGTGATGGTCCCCCCTCGTCAGTCTTGAGGCAGGCTTTGGATTTCGTCTTTGGCTTATTGCCGGACGTTCAACCTTCCGACCAGCCTTCTGTGACCGTCCGGCCGCGGTCCACTGTGGAGCGCCGTAACCCTGTTGAGCCTTCTAGCTCCGGGGCTTTGCGTCCTCTGCAATCGGCTCAGGTGGTTGAGTCCTTCCAGGGCTTAGACGCCAAAATGCGTTCTAAGGCCCTCAAGGGTTCCTTCTTTTCTAGAGCTGATGCCTTTCTGCCTCCATCGCGGTTTCGTGTTTACGATTCCGTCTCTCCACCAGTCTTCCAAGGGATGACTACTGTGGATGAGGATTCTTCTTCCCTCGGGTTGACTAGCCTAAGTCGGCAGTTCTCCCGATGTCGGTAGTTGAGTCTATGGTGGGCCTGTCCCGAGAGATGCTGGGTATGTTATCTCTCGCGGACCATGTCGTCGCTGCTCTGGCTGAATATTTTCCACCAGGGGAGTTTGATGACGCTCAGGCGCCTTTTCGCGTTTTGTCACAGGCTCTTATGAACTTGACTCACGCTCACGCCTGTAACACGGCCAATTTGGAGCTGGCACGCCGGGATGCTTTTTTGGATTCTTTACCATCCCTTCCTTCTGAGCAACGTGCTGTTCTGAGGTCTGCCTCTTTGGTGGGACCTCAGTTGTTCCATGGTTCCGTGGAAGCTGTTCGTGGCGAAGTTCTTCGTCATTCGAAGGACCAGCTTTTGCTGAGACAGCTTGACCCACCTGCTGCTGCGGGTGGGGGTCGTTCCAGGCCCGCCAAGCGTGCTGCTGCGTCTGCCTCGTCGGCGACGTCGGCTACGCCTTCGGCTCCGTCTGCTCCTTCTGCTCATAAGAAGCGCCGACGTGGCCAGGCCCGCTGGCAGCCTCAGGCTGGAAAGTCTCAGGACTCTGTCACTTCCCGAGGTGGTTTCTCCTCTCGGGGGCCTCGTCGAGGCCGCAAGTGAAGGTTCTCACCTCGATTCGCCTCCAGTCGGGGGAAGGCTGTCGCTGTTTTACGACCGTTGGACAGAGATAACGTCGGACTCTTGGGTCCTCGACGTCATTCATTCCGGTCTGCGACTGTCCTTCCATCGGCACCCCAGTTTATCTCGGGTAACCCTTCCGACTCAGGTCCCTTCAGATTCTCTGCGTCGGGACCTTCTGGTGCAGGAGATCGACAATCTCCTCACCAAAGGGGCGATCGAGGTGGTCAGGAACACCCTTTCACCGGGGTTTTACTCGAGACTTTTCTTGGTGCCGAAGAAAAACGGCCAATATCGTCCTGTCATCGATCTGAGTACCCTGAACGAGTACATAATTGCTCCTCGTTTCAGTATGGAGACTTTCCGGTCGGTTCGACGTTCAGTTCATCAGGGCGATTTTGCGGCCAGTATCGACCTGAAGGATGCCTACTTCCATGTACCCATTCATCTGGCGTCACGGAAATATCTTCGGTTCTCGTTTCGGGATCGAGTTTTTCAATTCAGAGCTCTCCCGTTCGGTTTGAACCTGGCTCCTTGGGCCTTCACCCGACTGATGTCACATGTGCTTGCTTTCCATCGCACTCAGTCGGCAGTGACTTCGTCCGCCTACCTAGACGACATCCTCCAACGGCACCACGATGCTGCTGTTCTGGAGTTCGGTGTCCGGCAGTTTCTTTGCCTGCTAGCGTCGCTGGGTTTCAGAGTCAATCGCGAGAAGTCGGATCTTCTTCCTTCTCAGCGATTCCGTCATTTGGGGATGGATTTCGACACTCTTCACAATGTAGTGTCGGTCCCCCAGGCTCGGGCGACGATTCTTTCCGCCTTGACTCGGGACCTGCTTCAATCTTCCTCGGTCTCGGCCAGGACTTTCCTTCGGATGCTGGGCCTTTGCGGTTCGGTGACAGATCTCATTCCGCTCGGTCGCTTGTTTGTCCGACCTCTCCAGCACTTCCTGTTGGATCATTGGCGTCCGAATGTAGATCCGCTGGACCTGGAACTCACTATTCCTCGGTCTCTGCTTTGTCACCTCCGCACTTGGGCAGATATTCCCTGGCTGACACAGGGTGTTCCGTTGGATCTTCCTTTGGCCGATCGCATCCTTACTGCGGATGCCAGCGATCGGGGCTGGGGTGCGACATTGGACCCTCTCGGTCTGTCTACTCACGGAGAGTGGGACAGCGAGCAGGTGGGCCTTCATATCAACCAGAAGGAGCTCCTTGCTCTTCTGTTGAGTTTTCGGCTTTGGATCCCTCATCTGTCGGACCATGTTGTCCTACTTCTTTCGGACAATTCGACAGTAGTGGCCTACATACGGAATCAGGGAGGCACTCATTCGATTCCCATGTATCGGCTGTCTCGGGATCTTCTTCTGTTGGCGCGGGATGTGAACGCTCGGGTGTCCATTCGACACATTCCCGGGCGTCTCAACGTCCTAGCAGACTCCCTGTCCCGACGCGACAGTGTCCTTCCAACCGAATGGATGCTACATCGGTCGGTGTTTCAGGCGATTTGCGAGCAGTGGGGTCGTCCTCAGGTCGACCTTTTCGCTACTCGCTGGATTCATCAGGTAGAGACTTTTGTCTCCCCTTGTCCAGATCCTCTGGCATTTGCAGTAGACGCTCTGTCTCTGGACTGGACAGGTTGGGTCGGCTATGCCTTTCCTCCTGCACCGATTCTTCCTCAAGTTTTAGCGAAGATTCGTGCTTGCAGTTGCAGGATCATTCTGATCACACCCCTGTCTCCACAGAGGGTGTGGATCAATCTGCTGCGGCCTCTATTGGCCGATCGACCGATTCGTCTACCTCTACGTCGCGATCTTCTTTCACAGGGTCGTCCCAGGAAGTATCACAACAACCTGGCGAGCCTGTCCCTTCACGCCTGTCTTTTATCAGGGCCAGTCTCCGACGTAGAGGTTTTTCGAGACGATCAGTGGAGTGCATTTCTGCATCGCGGCGACCTTCCACTGGAATGACTTATGCCGCCAAGTGGAAGGTTTTCTGCCGCTGGTGTTCAGATCACAATGTGAATTACCGTGATCCGTCTATCGCTCAAATTGCGGATTTTCTGGTTTTTCTTTTTGACTCCAAGGGCCTCCAGCCTATTACGATTAAGGGCTATCGGTCTATGCTGTCTGATACTTTCTCTTATGTGGGAAAGCGGTGCATCGGTCGTAATCTTTTCCTCTCCAAACTTATTCGGCACTTTTCTTTGAAGAGGCCTCGAGTTTTGCGTCTTACACCCAAGTGGAACTTGGCATGGGTGTTGCACTGTTTGGAGGGGGCGCCTTTCGAGCCTTTATCTGAGACCGACATGCGTTTTCTCACCTATAAGACGGCTTTTCTTCTAGCGTTTGCTTCTGCTCGTCGAGTCAGTGAGCTTCATGCGCTATCTGTTGATTCTGCCTTCTTCCGAAATGAGGCTAACAGTGTCACATTCACTACTGATTGCTCTTTTCTGGCTAAGAATCAACTCCCCGATTCGGTACCTCCTCCCATCTGCATTCGGGCTCTCCCTGCTGTAGATGGACGGAGGCCTCTTCTTTGTCCTGTTCGTGCGGTCAAGACTTACATTACTCGCACTCAGTTCATTAGGAGGGATCGGAAGAGATTCTTTCTGTCTCTCATTCCTAAGCGGCAGTCTATCTCTTCCCATTCTATTTCCAGGTGGATCTGTCTTGCAATCAAGCTGGCTTATTCTCGATTGTCTGCATCGGATCTTGTTTCGAACCGGCTTAATGCTCACGAGGTTCGTGCCATTTCTACATCCTGGGCGTTCTCCAATTCTGTTTCGCTCCGTGATGTTATGAGTGCGGCTTACTGGAGGAATGCTTCTACCTTCTCCTCCTTTTATCTCCGCCACCTTCAGCAGCAATCTGAGGACCTTTATTCTTTAGGCCCTCTCGTTGCTGCTCAGGCTGTTGTGCACCCTCGTTAAATTGTTTTTGTCGAGGTTGCGCTTCTCTCAGCCTTGTTCTTTTCAGGTGCCTTCTCTCTATCTTCATTACAGGTTTTCGTTTTTGTTCTCTGCCATCCTTGCTTTCGTTCTGCTACTCTTGTTGGTATTGGTTATGTGATTCACCTCCTCCTATTGTTTATTCAGCCAATTGTAAACAATTGTGAGTAGGTTGAAAAGAAATTAAAATTTTTTAGTAAATTTTGTTTCTTAACATACCTACCACAATTGTTTACCGGAGGCCCACCCTCCTTGGGGATATCTTTGATATCGATGCCTCCCCGCTAAATCACAAACTTCTCGTTGGCGGAAATACGGAATTGACGTCACGGTTGTTGCGCATGCGCTCGGTAAACGCAAGAGGTGTGCAGAGAGAGTACCTGTAATTTCGAGCGCTGGTCTCGCTCGACCCTTTTTTCGATCTTTTTCGTGCTTTTGCACTCTAGTACTTTTCCAACTCGTTTGGAAAAGATTCTAAAAGCTTGAGTTAGTTCCGAAGTAGGGCTTGCACTTATGTTACAGCCAATTGTAAACAACTGTGGTAGGTATGTTAAGAAACAAAATTTACTAAAAGATTTTAATTTCATACCACAAGAGTCGATTTTTCTATTAAGTTGTGTCGTTTCATTGTTAAATATTGTTTTATATAACATACTTACTGATTTTGCATTCTTCGGTCATTCCTTTTATTAAAACAGTCTTGTTTTCGGTGATCTTTGATACGCTGCGACTGAAACTTTGAGATAAAAATAGAAATCTCTCGCCTCGCTTATCTCCACTTCCGGCTAAAGGTTTATACGGTTTATACCCTGTGATTATTACTTGAAACCACCGTGTGAAGTAGAGGGGTACTTGTTTATTGCAGCAAACAAGTTCTGCTTTACTGGTAAAATAGGACACATAACCAACGCCTGGGATGGAAATCCTCTAGAGTAGGCAACATAGGTATAAACTTGACTGCATGCCTATGGTGCAGTCATGATATAGCCAAAAATGCAGAAAGTTTCAGTAACTTGAACACCAATAAATAAATAATAACTACTACAGCACTATGCGTGATGTTTTACCCGCCGGTTATTTACAGTAGCTGATCTGAGAATTGACCAATGGAGCACGGTCATTTTTCAGCTCATAAACTATCTGGTTGCACCCGGTGGTCCTTGAACTCAAACCGGAATGCTGCCTAAATCTTCAAAAGGAGATTTGAGCTTCCAGCTGGGTTGCGGCAAATCTCGATTTCTTTGATCGAATCGAAGCTCGTATAGAATCAGAGAAAACGACAAGCCGGTATCGCCAATGGGGTCTGGAGGGAGGATAGAAGTTACTGCCCCTTGTCAAGGAAACTGCTTCCTTTATTGTGAAGTTGTCGAGGAATACCCTAGCCCCCTATTGGGGGAGCACATACCCCCCCCCCCCCAACCTGTCTGGGAAATCCTGGCACCACTGCTGGACAAAACATTTCCTACCGAATCAAATCTCGAATCGCATCGCTTTTTGAATGGTTGTGTGTGTGGTATTGGTTATATATCACATAGATGCATGACGATGCGCAATTGCCAGTACAGTTATCCAAAACCAAGACCAATACCTCCTGGTTTCTAAGAGGCAAATAGTAGTAAGGGATTACACTATGGGGACTGAAATCTCCATAACATTTGTTCGCCAGAGAAAAATCACGATCGTGTGTACTATGGGGACCTGATTTAACACTGAAAATTCCCTTAGGGTTTTGAAATTTATGAACAATTTGTGTCGTGTGTACTATGGGGACTTGATTTAACACTGAAAATTCCCATAGACCGATGGCACTCTGGCGAGAGAAAATGTCCATGGGAATTCTCAGTGTTAAGTAAGGTCCCCAAAGTACACACGGTCGTGATTTTTCTCTCGCGAACAAATTTCTGTGGAGATTTCATTGTTAAATTAGGTCCCCATAGTGGCATCCCTTACTACTGCAAACACCACTCTTTACGGTGTGCTTCCAATTTTGGAGAGATTAATTTTCCTCCCAAATTAGCCAACAGATTTCGAATTGAATTGAACCAGTAAAAGGATTTGGAATCAAATCGAATCTCAAAGCTTTCCCGTACACTACTTCCAATGAAAAACATGGTAAATTCATGAACTTCAAATTGGTTAAGGTTTATAAGTTTTATAGAATATTTGTCGTTATGACAGAAATTTAGCACTCTTTTATGATTTTGAGACCGAAAATTAGAAAACTTCTGATTGAACTTATTTTAGACACCGAAGGGTATCAGTCGGAATATCCCCGATGGTATTGCATGCGTGTGTGTTTGGGGGAGGGGGTGCGATTAATTCTCCCCACACCTGGATTTCAGGAGGCACTTATAGGAAAGTTTTTAATCAGCAGTGTAGCGAGTGAAAACGGAATTCTTTGAAGGGACGACCACCCCCACCCATTGGCTACATTTCTGAACTCACCAGTAGGGATATAGTAGGTGCAAATTCAGGCCTTGTATTTTAAGGCCAGTATTTACTGCTCACACTCGCCTGTAACATATCTAAGGTGAGTGTTACACAGCTTCCAGAGAAATTTGGGCTTTGGTGCAGTGATTTTTTAAAGTCACTCGTCTAAATTGAGGTAAGTGGTTAATTACTCAACTACACTTTTCTTACCACAAGGCTGTGGAGAGGAATTCCACTCGAAAAATTATTTCTAAATTGTAATAAATAGAAGGAACCATCAGAAGATTTTAATAGAGTGTGTGTTCCCCATAATTATGTAAAGGTCCAGGGTCTAGTTTTCATGCTAATTGGAGCACCTAGGGTACTTTAACCCTTTACCTAACGCAGACGATATCAAAATTTATTATTTTAAATATAATTTTTTCAAATTTTTCAAAAAAATTTCAACAAAACCATATCATGTGACCCCTCGTTGGAACGAGCTCGATGTTGAAATTTTTTGAAAAATAATATTTTTCCAAATGCTGAATTTACATATTACGCGGGCGGATGCGGCCGATTCGTTGGATAAAGGGTTAAACTTAAGTACCCAGAGAGTGAAGGAATAACTACAACCAAATGGCCCATGGAATATAGGAGTGAGAGTACATGAACCAGTTTTAAGGATTTCATGCATGAATGTATATCAGGTTGACGTTTTTCAGAAACAGTGAGTTGAGGGGATAAGTTCTCTTCCCCGCACCCCCCCCCCCCCCCCCCCCCCCCCATCGTTACTCTGCTGCTGCCAGTGCTCTGGTCTTATTTCAGAAAACCAATTACTATTTTTCGGCGACAACAAATGTAATGTGACTCCCATTGTGTTGTCGTTCTAAAAATCATATCTAGAAAAAGGTCCACACCAAAAGTTTTCCTCGTGTAACAGATGATTGATTGAGTAAGACTAATTCGTGACAAGTCCATAGTATTTTAGAAATTGATTCGCAGAATAATATAATGCTCTGGAAACACAAAGGTTCCAACAACAATGCTTAAGCATAACTGTTGGACATTTACGTCTTCAAGGGTCTATGTAATAGGGGGCGTCACGAAGGTCAATGATTGAAAGGGTGGGGTGGGGGTGGGGATGAACCTGAGTTGTTCCGACTGTGATGGCACCGGTCCCGACTGAAGGTATGCCTTGACGATGTAGTTTGAATATTAAATGGTTGAGGGCTAGATTTTTTTTGGTGGACTGAATTTGTTATTCAGAATTTGTTTTATTATTCATTTTAATAGAACTAATTTATATAAATACAGTATTATTTACGTTTGACTGAATATAAAACATGAACACGGCAAATGTTGGCTTTTGCACTGATACCCTCATTTTCATGAGGTCATTCCAGGAATCAACAATAATTCAACTAAGTGCAGGAGGAAAACTGGCACCCAGGAAAAAAAGTACAGAAAAATTGACAATTCTCTGGGACATTTTAAAAGAATATTTCAAGCTGGTGAAATTGGACTACTCCAGTACCTGGACTCTGTTTCGCACAGTACTGGATTTTAATTGAATATATAGTGTTGTGAATAATTATAAATTTTATTGTCTCAAAAGGTTCATTTTTTACAAAATTACATTCAACTTTTCCTCTCAAAAAATAGTTATCAAATGTCATTTTACCGTGATTAAGTCCAGTCGCGTTAACCAACTTCATCATTAAATGAGTAAACGAATAAGAAACGGACTACAATCCTTCTCCCTTTGATGTACTTAATCTTCACACATTTTTACTAAACAATAGCAACCGGCATAGCGAGACGACCCCAGTGGCTTCTAGCACTCAACCAGTTAATCCGTCGGGATTATCGTTAAAAAAAATCAATGATGGGCCTGCAGCAGCTCGAATCGGGTACTACAGATCTCCATTTATATGACCGACTGTGTGTGCGACATAAACTGGACTATCTCATCATTTCTCTTAAGAATGTACATGATTACCGACAAGAGTGAATCAATATCTAAGACTCCAGTCCAAAGGATATTGCGTTGACTGAAATTGTGTGTGTGTGGTGTGTGTAGGTGGTTACACCCCCACTAACTCCCACTTTCCCTAGCGGTGTCCTTGGATATAATCACACTTCCCCAGGGGATCCTGTCCTCTGTTGATCTCTGACGGGGGGCGGGGGGGGGGGGGCGGCTTATGTCCACCTTGAAATCTTGGGGATTGTGTCCAAAGTGATCAGTTTTCAACTTGGGGGCTTATGTCTCGGGGGGGGGGGAGGGTGTCCGTATACCGATTCAATCACGCCTTCTGGAAGGAAACGTTTTACTCAAGGATGTTTATAATTCAAAACCTCCTCAGCTGGCCTGCATGGTTTACTACAGCCTTCAAGTCCGAAACGGTTATTTATCCACAGATTGTCTTGTGTGAAATCTCCCTTGAGATGTGTTGAATTGAACATCTGAGACGTCTGACTGGGTAGCCTCTGTCTGAATTGGACACCAGAACTTGACAGTGGAGAGAAACGTTGCAAATCTCTGTTACAGGTTGACTTAACCGTTCGGAGCGTTACTTCTGCATTTTAGGCAGAATGGCTTCTAATTTAATGTTCATTAGTAATTCAGTTATGTTGTGATTAGAACAGACTAACATATTGGCTGTATGCATTCGAATGTAGACTGGAATACATTGCCAATACCTGGCTTCAATTTCACGAAGTTATTAACCAAAATCTAACAATTTCAAGAACGAAAATGTGCATTACCAGTATGGAAATTGTTTATATTTCGTAACTTTGAATATGACATTAAAATGTTATATTCCAAAAGGTTATCTATTTCGACAGTATAATACATTTTCTCTCAGCACTAATAATATTGTGAATTGATCTGCGGCTTTCCCCCTTCTCATTTCGTCCCTTGAGTGCAACATGTTGCCGTCTGCAATTATTTAACATAGCAGACGGCGTCTAGTTGCACTCAAGAGACGAAATTTTGCTCTTTGAAATGAGGTAGTGTTATTCAAACAAACGTTTAAAATAAAATGCTGAAAAACTCCTGTTATGTTGACGCTTGAAGTTCCGTGCACTTTGTCGTGCTTGAGGTTGAGTGGGAGCCACTATTAATAATACACCTGATGCCCGGAGTTGTAAATATATCTATAAAGCCTATTTGTCAGTCGGTTTTTTTTTCTGATGTTAAAAATGATTAGAAGAATATTCTTTAAATATTTGGCCCCTATCAAACCTCAGCTAATTTGTTTTTGGAATGATTATCTGTTGGATTCCTTTTACCCACTTGGTAGAATACATACTGCTTCCCCATGACATTATCCAAGAGTCTCGCATCCACCCAAGTCACGTGGGAAAAAATTTCTTTCCTATAACCTGCTGCGGTTAAATTCTGCCAACAAGAGGAAAAGCAGGCACGAATGGACACACATTTTGCACGAATCTCTTCGGAATTCGTATGAAATTTCTGACCTTTTCCATCTGTTTTATCCCGGTAAACCTCGCCAATCTTATACGGTTCTTAAAATATTGCAGAGGCTTCTGACAATAAACAATTCAATATACTTTACCACCACATGTTTTTGACAAAGGTACGATTTCTCACATACCTTCGAATTTTTCAGATTGCTGTAGAAGTTCACAAAGAGAAAACTGTTTGCTGCATGTGCTGCTCGTCAGGCCCTGTTAGCGCTATTCTATGTCTCGGTCAACGTGGTTATGTTCCTGGGGATACAATCAGCATCGACGCCGAAATTGCAAATTTTACGAATAGAGAGATGATTTCATCGTCTGTAGAACTAAAAATGGTGAGCTATTTTTGCCAGCCTCCAAAAGTATTTGGAATCTAATTTTGCATCCACAACTACACTTTGTTTAACCCTTTACCCACCGTTACGGCCAAAGCCGGCCAGTGTTATTCTCAAAAATCGCCAATTAATTTTCATTATTTTTTCATTTTTTGTCTCAAAAACATTGGTTATGACCCCTCGTTGGAATGAGCTCGTTCCAATGAGGGGTCATAACCTATGTTTTTGAGCCAAAAAATGAAAAAAATAGTTATTCAAGAATTTTTTTTTGCAACTGTCGTCTGCTTTTCATGTTTGGCAAAGGGTTAAAGGATCCGAATATAGGCGAGCAGTTCTTCCCAAAACCTTCCCAGTTCACCCCTTTTTAAATATCTCGTGTTCAACTCGATGATCGGGAAATGATTGAGAGGGTGGGGTGGCGTAGGGGTGAACCTGAGTCGTCCCGATTGTGATGGCGCCGGTCCCGGCTGAAGGTATGCCTTGACGATGTAGTTTGAATATTAACTGGTTGAGGGCTAGATTATTATTATTATTATTTTTTTTTTTTTTGGGGGGGGGGGGACTGAATTTGTTATTCAAAATTTGTTTTATTACAAATTATTGGAAAGTACTACAGTCAGGTAGTATACAATTAGCTTCATTGAGAATTATTGCTAAACTCCCAGAAATAAGGGCCATGGCTCTTCCATTCCCACTGCTGGGTATCGTTTAAAGATACAACTACGAAACCGTCTTTTCTTCCAAGCCGCAAGAAGATAGGGGTAATTGCATGTAGCGTAGTTCTATAGGATTACTCCTAACATGTCTACCAACATCGCCAACTTTAGCTCGAGTTCAGTTTTGCTTACTGTTGTAGTCTAGTTCCACTTCCCCCATTCCTAAAACAGTGACGTGTATGCGTTCGCAAGTTATCGCAACTGTTTGTGCACGTGTGTGTTTATATTAAAGGACACAATCACGTTTTCGAAGAATTTGGAAGGTTGATTTCTGATCTCCGACCGGGAATTGAACCAACTGGCAACATCGCCTGGCAATCAGCAACGCAAGTTTTCCAACACCTTGACCACTAGACCATTGAACACCGTCAAAGACGATGGCTGGAATCCCGCTTCTCAGCTGACGTTCTCATGAATACTTTATTCAGTTTCCTCATGGCAGCTACGTGAAAGTGTTAAACGCACTGGCTACTGTTCGTCGAAAGTGCTGTGGCTGACCGAAGACAAAGACCGGAACGGTCCTGTGCGTGTGTATTGAATGTCACAATCATGTTTTCGAAGAATTTGGAATGTTGATTTCTGATCCCCGGTCGGGAATCGAACCATCGGCAACACCGTCTGGCAACCAGGAGCCCAACACCTAAACCACTCTACCACTGCTCCCTTGTCAATACTCTGGCTGGAATGCAGCTTAGTAGATGACGTTCTCATGATTACGTGTGTGTGTGTGGGGGGGGGGGGGGGGGAGGGAGGGTGCCTAAATGTCCCACACAAAAGTCACAGGGGAATTTAGTTTTCGGCCGGTTGGAGGTGGGGTGTATCAACCGTATACCTACTTTCTAGACCAGCAGAGACTTGATGACACAACAAGCAAATTTACAATTCAGGTACCACCGGATAGAGTTTCTACTTTTCTAGAAAGTGAGGATATGTGCCCACCCACTTTGTAGCTGAGTACCAAATTCTCCATTCATCGTCAGCGCATAATTTTTCCTCGCACTCCCCATTGCTAACTTCGATATCCATTCACTGTCAAATATTGAATGGAATACTGAAACTGAATACAGTGCGGCTATAACCTATGCTTGATTCAATGATCGAAGTGCTCACCTACTTAAGGATATCGGGAGACCGCAGTGATGTACTGAAAACTTCGAACGTAATGTTTCATTCATTGTTTTGGTTGGGATAAGGTTCTAAGAAGAGTTTTACGTAAAGATATTTGATTGAAAATAAGTAAAGCCGCTTGTCGAACTATGTAACTATGCGAAAAGTCATTACTGTCTTTGAGAAATAGTAAAGGATAGATATTTTGACGAAACCTCTTCACGATATAAATTGCCCCAACCGTATATATGAAGTGTTTTCGTATTGTTCGGTTTTCTTTTTAAAAGTCACTGAGTGGGGCCATTTACCAGAAGTCGTTTTTACCGAGTCGAAGAAATCAGTTCGTCGATACGGATTAGAAACAACCCCGCATACAAAATATTCCTGTTGTCTTGTGAGCATGAATTCGATAAGATTTGATGTGAATTTTATACAGATATGGATCCGGTTGAAAGCGACGCTTAAATAGACAGCATGTTTTGTTATTTTCCTTAAAACGTCGGCAACAATCAAAAGATTTCATGATTTTTTGTTACCATCGAAGCGCAGGTTTGGATCGTTTTCTTTAAAATTATAACTTTGTTTGTTGCTGCATTTAGTGTGTGTTATTCTCAAACACATATCTATCAAAATATCATTCCACATCATCGGACTAGGCCGTATTATTGGTGATGTCAGTTGCTCTCGATTTTGATACATGTGTATCATCTGTCGCCATTTTATTTGTGTCATGCTTCGTAAGTTTCGATAAAAAATACTCTACCAGTCGTCTGTTTAAATAGCATTTTCGGGACCCATCACCACTAACATATATAGTCCAGGCACATTAGACATAAAAATGAGAAAATAAGGAAAAAAATCGGAGAAAGCTGATTTTTTTTATATGTTTCCGGGACACACATTGCGGATAAAGTGTGAAAAGTCCCCGCGAATCCGAGTTGAGCTTTTTTAGTTATAGCGTTTTTTTTGATGAAAAAAATTTTTTTTTTTAAAATTCGACCCAGCTCCATATTTCTCATTCTTATTCGCCTTAGTAGGGTGAGAATCATAAATATCGTGCTGAATTATATTGAGAATACATATCCCCAACAGAAAATGCCAACTTTGTACCAATCCTCACACTCAATGGTGAAATATTCACGAAAATGTACAAAATTACGAAAAAATTTTTATTGTTTTCATACACACAACGGTACACAACGTCCATTAAATCAAATCTACGACTACTTTGGGAGTTAAATTATATATCAAAAATTGCAGAAAAGCAGTGGCTTTATAATGATATATAACAATAGTCATTTATTCCATAATGAACTGGTGAAATGTGTGAAATATTAACCATACCCCCTAAACTCAAATTCAAACGGCATCGACTTTTCTCATTCAAATACCGTATTATAGCATCATTGTTTCAATTTCCATGTTCGATTAAATCACATAATGTGGTGTTTGTCCAGTGACGTTTGACCAACCACTTTATATCAAAGCAGTGGAGATTGTGTCTTCGTCAGATAAGTTGACAAAAGTTTTCGTTAGACTCGGCGGCTTCCATATGATTATGTCATATTTAGGGGCAATTGGTTCGATCATGGCTGGTAGCGGCTTGGATGAACTTTGGGGGACTGTTTATGCTGGTGAGTCAATCCATCATTTGATCAGTGATCATGCATATTCAAGAGCAGTTCGTGCCCATTTGCTAACACAAATTGCCATTACAAAACTTGTGTTTGAAGAAAGCCGAACACTAGATAACATAGACTGCACAGAAGTCAATGAAATATTCTGTGGACTTGCCAGAGGTGACTGTACAACAGCTGACGCTGTCAATCAAGAAAGTGTCAACCATCTACTGTCAAAATTACACGAACTGCTCCAGAATGCGTCCGTAGGACGCACAGGAAAGCTTTGGGTACAATACTACGAGCAAATAGGTCTTCTCCAGTTGTTCTTGAGAGCAGAGCGCACAGGCGACTGGGAACTCCACACATATTGTGTTCGCAATATGATTCCAGTATTTCACGCAGGTGGTCATTTTGCATACGCAAAAAGTTCTCATCTCTATTTGCAGCAGATGAATGAGCTAACAGAAATAATGCAACAGGATGATTTGAAGTTGTTCACTGAGAAAGGTTACTTTACCATAAGGCGCTCAGATAAATTCTGGGACGGGATATATTCTGATCAGACCATAGAGCAGTGTTTAATGAGAATGTTCAAGCTCCCTGGTGGTCTCACACATGGCAGGGGAATAACCGATAGCACTGTTGCGAAATGGGTACATGGACTACCTCTTTGCCTTCCGATATGTAATGCTCTCGAAAATTTTGTTCATGTTCACACTGGTCATGGCGAACAACATCGGGATCTCCGTCAAAGTTCACAATTGACTGATGCCAATGATATCACCAAATTATTGAACTGGCTCAGAGTGCATTCCCCCTTTCAGAATAGAGATCCACTACAATTAGTCTCTATAGCGACCGGGCTTGTGGCCGACGAAACTGTGAACTGTGACCAAGTTCGCAAAATTGGTGAATGTTGCGTATCGAATGTTGTAAGCAAAACGTTCAACAGCATCAAACTACGACGTGTTGACACAGTGAAGTCTTTCGCATCGATGGCAAATAGCATCAAAGTCCGTGGAAGTAAGGTAGTGATTGACCCCACAATTCTGTTCAACCGCATCACATGTGTTATTCAGTCACAAGCAGAGATGGAAGAGTATCTCAAATATGAACTCGTCCCGAAACCACCAGCATTGTTTGATTCTGCTGGAATGAGGAAGACACAGAAAAGCACGCTCGGTAAGATCCTCAAAACATACGGTTCCGAGCAAACTAAAATCCCAGAACATTCTCTGTTTGTTGTAGATGGTGGATTTTTATTGAGGGCAGTTGTATGGCCTAAACAGTCGTCATATAAGGACATATGTACATCATATTCCAATTATCTAGTGAGACATTTTGGGGCGAACGTCGTGGTTGTTTTTGATGGTTATGCTTGTACAATGTCGACAAAGGGCATGGAACAAGCCCGTAGATCTTAAGACAGGTATTCCATTGATATCAATATCTCACCCGAGTTACCAGCCACCACACCCCAATCCGATTTCCTTGCAAATGCCAAGAACAAAACCCAACTGATCGATCTTCTAATGCAGGAGCTATCTGCTATCAATATTCAGTCCAAGCAGGCCGAGGCTGATGCTGATGTACTGATAGCCGAAACTGCACTTGACATCGCTCAAGATGACAACAATGTTATCGTGGTGGGAACAGACACAGACTTGTTAGTCATTCTTACCTCTCGAGTTCAACCGGGATGTAATATTCACATGATGTATTCCATTACCCCAAACTTACTAGTTTCAGTTAGTGAAATAGCAACCAAAATGGGTGACCATAGAAGCAACCTCCTTGTAGCACATTCTATAAGTGGTTGTGACACTACTTCTGCACTCTTTCGAGTTGGTAAGAAGAAAGTATTCAGTACAATTGTCTCCGATGTTACTAGCGACTCACAACAGTATGTCAACACAATTTTGGCGGATGACAGTACACCAAGTGCAGTAGCCGCTGCCGGGGAACAACTTCTCCTGATCTTATACGGGAGTAAAACTGTTTCCTCTCTCGACCAATATAGATATGTCACTTACAAGCGTTATGTAGCAAAATCTAAACTGAATAAACCCATCGACCTAGCTTCACTCCCACCAAGCAGCGATGCTGCACAACAACATGTCTACAGATGTTATCTCCAGGTCCAACAATGGCTGGGCACTTCGCTTCCTCCGACGGATTGGGGGTGGTCGCTAGACAATGGACTTCTTGTACCGACTGCAGCCACAAAGCCATGTGCCCCCGATAACCTACTGAATCTGATCAGTTGTGGTTGCAAGAGTGCTTGTACGACTCTCTTGCTCAGGTTTGTGTAATTGCAGTTCGGATTCTTTTAACAACCACAGAAACACTGTCCTGTCGGAAATTTCTGAGTTCGATGAATAATATGTATATAGGTCATGTCATTTCTGTATATAGCGTTGATAATAGTCAATGTAACTTAATCCATGTTGATTGATTTGTACATTCTGTAAATATTATTTATTGATTTTTGTACATTCTGTAAATATTATTTATTGATCTAATGCTGCCAGACACAGACGTGTCTGTTCGGTCCCAAGCCCGAAAATAGTTGAGTTCTCATGCTGACGAATTTTATGCCAAAAGGGGAACTCGGCCAGAAGCAGAGGGGGTCTTCCATAATGTCTTTTTTGTAAGCAATGATAAAAGTCTTCAAATGTTGGTGGATTTTTTATCGTCTGTCCAACTAACATCCCGTTCTGTACTACGACCTTTTTGGCAAATCCGTTAGGAAAATCGTCATTTTTTGCGTAAATCCGATACTTTTTTGTGAATTTTCAATAATTTTTCGCAGAAATTGTCACAGAATGCACATTTTCCTCTAGGTAAATGTATATTAGACATTATGTAGCTCGAAATACGCGTAAACAAAAAATACAGTTGGATCAATTCGAGGTTACAAAGTTCGTGCGATTTTTTTTGATTTTTTTCAAACGCGTTTTCGAAAAAAGGCTGTAGAAAAAAAAGCTCAACTGGGATTTTAGGGGACTTTTGTCTAATCGTTCAGTGACATGTACTCGACATTCCCTGAAAAAAATCAGCTTTCTCCGATTTTTTCCCCTAGTGAAACCTAATGTTCTTGGGCTAATAACCATTATCTATAAACCATTTCGAAATTTACAGCTGTGTTGAACGTGAGTAATAATACCTGCTTCAATTCGTGAATTATACGCCTTCATGTATTAATTTTAGGTTGGGATTCATTAACCCTTTACCCAAAGTAACGGCCAAAACCGGCCAGCGCTATTCTCAAAAATTAATTTTCATTATTATACCACCCACTTGAAAAGTGGGAGGTATATAGTGTTCACTTGGTCCGTCCGTCCGTCTCCGTCCGTCCGTCCGTCCGCCCGTTACGCTTTAGGGATGTACACATCTGCTATCCGCAACTTCTCTTAAACCAGTGAATGGATTTCATTGAAACTCACAGACATTCTTTTACATACATTGAAGATGTGCACTTCCTATTTTCTTTTCAGATATTTTCTTTTTTACAGTTTCCCATATTGAAAAATGAACTTTGTCAAATTCAATTGGCATTCTGTACAGATCTGCTATCCACAACTCCTCTTAAACCATTGAACAGATTTCATTGAAACTTTCAGATATTTTTTTACATACAATGCAGATGTGCACCTCCTATTTCCTTTTCAGATATTTTCATATTTACAGTTCCTCATATTCAAAAATGGTCTTTGTCAATTCAGGTTTTAGTAGGGAAGGGTATAGATCTGCTATCCGCTACTCCTCTTAAACCATTGAACAAACTCCATTGGAACTCTCAGACATTCTTTTACATACACTGAAGATGTGCACCTCCTATTTTTCTTTCAGATATTTTCATATTCCGACATACGTCCGTCCGTCCGTCCGTTATGCTACAGGGGCGTTGCGCTTTGTGTGTGTGTGTGTGGGGGGGGGGGGGGGTACACATCTGCTATCCACAACTCCTCTCAAACCAGTGAACGGATTTCATTGAAACTCTCAGACATTCTTTTACATTCATTGAAGATGTGCACCTCCTATTTTGTTTTCAGATATTTTCTTTTTTGCAGTTTCCCATATTGAAAAATGAACTTTGTCAAATTCAGTTGACATTCTGTACAGATCTGCTATCCGCAACTCCTCTTAAAACATATAACAGATTTCATTGAAACTTTCGGACATTCTTTTACATATATTGAAGATGTGCACCTCCTGTTTTGTTTTCAGATATTTTAATTTTTAGGGTTTCCCATATTTAAAAATGGGCTTCAATTCAAGCTTGCGTGGGGGGGGGGGGTGGGGTGTTGGCATTTGCTATCCGCAACCTCTTTTAAACTGGTGGATGGATTTCAATGAAACCTTCAAACATTCTTTTACATACAGTGAAGATGTGTACCTTCTATTTTGTTTCTTGGTGGGAGTGGGTGGTATCATTTAGTGAGCAGTGCTCAGTTTTTCTAGTTTTTTTCATTTTTTGTCTCAAAAACATAGGTTATGACCCCTCGTTGCAACGAGCTCGTCGATCTCGTTCCAACGAGGGATCATAACCTATGTTTTTGAGACAAAATATGAAAAGAATTAGTTATTCAAGAATTTTTTTTGCAAGTGTCGTCTGCTTTTCATGTTAGATAAAGGGTTAAATATCAGTTTGTCAAAGCAAAAAGAAACGAAGGATTTTGAACAATCGTCTTGCTTAAAACTGTCTTACAGTATAAAGAAGCAGATTTGATCATTAAGTGAATTTACATTCCAGGCATCGCTTTTTGCGTTCCCCGAAATAAAAAAAGTAGGATATTCAAATATTATGTTTCCTCCACCCACCACCATCCTTTCTAAATATTTTCCCATTTTGTTGTTTGCACAAAAAAACGTGTTCAATATTTCGAGATCAATGCTCAGAAAATCTATCCGAGCGTCCATGAATATTGGCATTTATTGTCCATTTGGCAAGATTTAGTAAGTGCATGGGTAGACTTCAGCCCTCGGAACATTTGTCGGAACTACAAACTACCAAAAGTCCTATACCATAGGCAGATAACCGATGGCAATTTTGCCACAACTAGTCTATACTAGCAGAAAACTGTAACAGATCTGAGAACATTTAATTATTTGTTTTGGTCTCATAAATAAAGAGAATATTACTTGGTTAGTTTCTCATTAACCGAGATATCAGCCCTCGGGAATTTCAGATCAGCATTCGACCTTTGGGCTCAGGCAGATATTAAGTTACCTTGGTCTGATATCTTGGCCGATATGAAACTAACCAAGTAATAACATCTTACTCTCAAATCTGTTATAGTTTTTTGACAGTGTTATTGTGTTTCATTCTTTCCACAAACTCTGAAGGTTCTTCTTCTTGTTCAGCTATCTGAACGTCTAGGCTTCCCCATCTCGAATTTTAGTTTGCGTTGTATTTTCTGAACAACTCTCCTTTTTGCTCTATGCCTCCACCCAATCTTGTTGAAAACATAGCATGTTGGGTACAGGACTTAACATATTCTCAATTATCATAATTCTTGTCTTATTTCATAATCCTTTCATAAGCATGGGCCATTATACTTTTCATCAAACACTACACACAGTCAAGTTAAGCAGCTGTGACATTGCTACTTCATTTACTTCCAAACTGGCAAACCTCGTCACGCTGGAAAACCGACGAACTGATTTCTTCGACCCAGTAAAAACGATTTCACGTACGCGATCCACGCAGGGTACATAGCCGCCGATCCCTCTCGAGGGTTCGCTCGCTGTATTTCGGCCAGAAAGTCAAATTTTCAAGTCATTCAGAAGCAAGCCTCGAACATTATATTTGTAACAACAAATTATATATATCAGAGGAGGGGTTATCTACAAATGAAAGTGAAATGTGAGTCCACCGTCTGTAAAACAAATGTTACGTTAACCTCCAGTCGGGGACTACTAAAAACGGCACGTAAAGAAAACTATGAACAATTAAAAACTTTCATTTTATTCCCCTAAAACATGGCTTATGACATGTCATTGGAGGGGTCATAAGGATTGTTTTTGTGGGAAACAATAAAAAAATAAATAAATCCCTTACGATTTTGTGTACTGTTCTGACGCACGTGGCCGTTACTTCAGATAAAGAGTTTGGTAAGTTTTTTTTTTACAATATTGATTGGCTGACAAAACTGTTTGCTCCGGTCATTGTTGTTGGCAATCAGCCACTCCTGTATGTACTGGGGGAGTTAGAGATAACATTGCAAAAAATTCAACATACTTCCGTTGCTTGTTCTTGTACTCTGTTACCGTTACCGGCATGGTTGCATCTACATCCATTGTTAACTATCATACGCATTCTATAAGGAATATTAAATAAACAAGTTTCATATTTTTCATTTCCAGACAACTACATTCCACTCTAAGTTGAAGACACGATCCATGACTAAACAAGTATGTATATTGAAGAAGGGAAAGATTGCTCAAAAGCATACGTTTGTATGGAATGGAGAGGAAATGTGCATACCGCCATTACCACCATCAAACCTGTCAGGATGTGGTATTATCGATGTGAAATATTTCCTCGAGGTACGCATTAACCGTACTATTGCTTCTTTTCTGCCTGAAGAGAGGCTGACGATACACTGGTCAGTGGGTATTAATTTGCGACATCGCTTGGGACTTTGGGGATCGTTGCACAGAGCATGTAGCGCGAATGGTGCTTGCTGAACGAAAGAGATTTGTCAAATTGAACAACGATTTCCTCTCAGCTTGTTATTTGGACGTAGTATAATAGCTGTAATTCGTCCCTTTTGTAGAATAAAGACAGTAATATTACTCACACTTTACCCTTCCTCCATGTGGAATATTAAATCATGGGTTATTTTATGTAAGGAATTGTTGCGTCAAAACTGTAGCCGATAGTTTTATGTTTTGGATTGCCCCTTGGGTGTAAAATCACCTTTGTTTTATAGCAGTGTACGAATTGATCAAATCACATTGTGTTCAAATGACACTGGATAGTGTATGCAACTCTTGCGGTGCGATGAGAAACGACCTTAAAGACATTTACCCATTTTGCGATGTGAGCGTTCCGATAAAGTAACAAATATTAAACGTTCATCCCGTTTTGCAATTTCTACTTGCCGTGTTTTATCTGTATAGGAAACTCAAATACTAACTACAAGGACACCGAAATATGGAATCAATAATAATATAAATTTTAATGCAATGAAACATTGCGTCAAAATTAAATACGTTAAGTATATATTCCATACCTGGCATTGGACTTTGTTCCGGTGATTATCGTCTTTGTCCTATAGCAAAAAAACAAAACAAAACAACAACAACAAAAAAAAAACTGACCTAAAACGTCGTGTCGAAAAAGGGAAAATAGATGGTCTCTTCTTACTAAAAATGGCTGTCAATTGTCAGGGCCAAGATAATTACACCTTTTAAGCATCACTTTTCCAAAGATTTGTTCAAGATGTTAGCTGGTACATGTCCTCTTGGAATGCGTGCTCCGGACCATTCAATTTCTGTCAAAAGTTTAGAGGAGCAAAGTATTGTCGAATGCTACTTTAGGCACGTGGCGATGCTTTACCTCTCTGGGTTCTATCGGGAATGTTTTGGTCTCGACATTTCATCAGAAAATCCTATCTGCATCACGGATTAACCCTTTACCTAACATGAAAAGCTGACGACACTTGCAAATAAAATTCTTGAATAACTAATTTTTTTCATTTTTTTTGTCTCAGAAACATAGGTTATGACCCCTCATTGGAACGAGCTCGTTCCAAAGAGGGGCCATGACCTATGTTTTTGAGACAAAAAAAGAAAAAAAAAATGAAAATTAATTGGTGATTTTTGTGAATAGCGCTGGTCGGTTTTGGCTGTTACGTTGGGCAAAGGGTTAAACGAAATTTGCAGGCCACTGGTCTAATTATGTTCGGCATTCAAAGCTGTTATGGGGTGTTTATTTACCCACTTTTGTGGAAATTTGCGCGCAGACGACCGTTGATGTAAAGTTACATGCTTTCACTTACAAAGACATACCGGTATTCTTTGCTGACCGAATTATACATATTCCAATCAATAAGTATTTAATTTTTCAATTTAATATTTATCCCTTGAAAACATCAATATATTAACATAATTTGTGTAACTAGCCGGCGTAATCATAAAACTACGGCTGTGGTGAGTTTTCATTTCTGGCTGTTATGTTGTCAAAATGACCATCAATAAGGTCTCGAGCAACATTTCTTGATTTGCTTCACAAATAAAATGAATCCTTATGAATTTTTTTCTGATTTAGTTGTCCGGAATTTATCAGTTCGCTGGAAAAGCGAACCACATGTTCACTTTTTCAACCAAATGAAATATCCCAGACGAGTGAATCTAAACTTAGGCGATGTCCTATTTGAGGGCCACACTAGTTCCATGCCAAAACAGCGTCAAATGTCATACAGAATTAGATAAGTGGCCTGAGAGGCTTATGATTAAACGTGTCACCCACCACCCTTTTCATTAGTGCGTGTGTATATGCAGCAATGAAACTATAAATCTGTCATAATATCCTTGGCGTGATATATACGATTTCATGTGAAAAGTTATTTTTTTCAAAAACTGTTTAAGAAATTGGCCTGTGTATCTTCTCTATTTTCCACGTATGCTTAACATTGTTTCAGCGTATAACTCTCTGCCTTAGCAATTAATATGTAGCTAGCTAATAATACACTTTGCTCTCCAGTCAATTCTAATTGATAATATTCCTGTCATTTAAGCCTTTGAACTCTAGTGGTATCTTCCATGCCAGTGCAATGGCAGCAATTAGAAGAGTCCATATTCATTATTTGGGGTAGACCAATCAATATTTTCAACGTGCAGCCTCGGGGGCTACACGTTGAAAATATTGATTGGTCTACCCCACACATTTACTGAACAGCCATCCTATTTAATGACGTTATGACGTATCATGTGGCTGGCCGGAAAAAAAACGGCCGTTAGGGTTCAAAGGGTTAATTGGTCTCTAACAAAGTCTGTGGTTGTTTGTTACAGCTTAGAGTTGTTCCGACCGGACTTGCTTTCGATCTCAGGCTTCCATTAGAAATTATTATTGGAACCATTCCACTACAGTCTGTTGTGCAACGCTATCTATCCCAGCAGATGCAGCAACTACAACAACACGACTATCAGTATCAACATACTCCACACAACTACCACCAGTACTCACCGAAAGTACCACCTCTACCACGCAGTTGCCACCTGTCTCCGTCTGTGCCACCGTCACCGAATTCACCGATATCACTCGACGCATCGTCACGACTTCAGTGCCTTCCAGGTCATGGATCCCAAACGCCAGACACATATTCGGAACACAGTCGTCTTCGAAAAGAACATATCCATCAGCGCCGTCAATCACCACAAGGAACAAGTCATTCCACCTTTGGTTCTTATGGGTCGCTACCGCGATATCAAGATTCATTTCCTTCAATACGTAAGTAAAAGTATGAACTATTGCAGACCACTCACGCTCGGGGGGTAAATGAGGTAGCCAATCGTGTTGTTAGCGGGTTCTCAGAGCGCACGAATTCAAATGTTAACTGATTCGTGAAAATCGGTTTTGATTCTCGCGAATTTCTGCTGCGAGAATCGATTTTCAGTTCTTAACCCTTTACCTAACATGAAAAGCAGAAGACACATGCAAACAAAGTTCTTGAATAACTCATTGTCTCAAAAACATAGGTTAGGACCCCTCTTTGGAACGAGCTCGGCGAGCTCGTTCCAAAGAGGGGTCATAACCTATGTTTTTTTGAGACAAAAAATTTTTAAAAAAAAGAAAATTAATTGCCTTATTTATGTGAATAGCGCTGGCCGATTTTGGCCGTTACGTTGGGTAAAGGGTTAAGTAAATTAGAATGTAAGAAAACTGTTACCCCCGTGCGCGCAACCATAACGTATTCCAAAGTAAAAAAAAATAAACCTTAGTCAAAAAAAGTATTTTGATTCTCAGGAAGTCCCTCATTAAATTTGAACCCACTCATTGAATATTTTTATTGCCTTTCAGTGTTTTCCAATATTAGTACAAACTCAGGGAGTCCCGAAACTTTTTACATTTTTTGATTGATGCATATTTATTTAGTTGCGTTTCCAATATGTTTACCTTGTTACAATTAAGGGGAGAGTGCCTGAGAGTGCTTGCAGACAATCTCCTATAAATTGCGACGAGGCAAATCCCGAGATATCAAATACTTTTCCTTCAAAGATAATATGAAGTGCCTCGAAAGAATATGAATCCTTTGAATTGCTGTATCTACAGTTTGTTTTTAGAGGAATGTTTTATATTTCAAATTAAAAATGAATTTATTTGTTTAAATATGCTCTTTCTTTATTTCTGTGTTGAAAAAGACAGCCGAAATTCTCTCCATGTTTGCTCACTTTTTGAAAAATAAAAATAAAACTCTCCCTCCCTCACTGATTTGAAAACAAAATTGCCTGAGAATCAATTAATTTATTTTGTGTGGCCCTATATTTATATATTTACGTGGTTTTAACCCTTAATGTCCTATAGTATTTTCCAAAACATACTTGGCGAAAGACTATATCGCGTATCTCCTGTTCTGTTTGTTATTCAATTATAATCAACCACCCAAATTAAAGAATAGATGAAGGAGAAAATTTTCGCATTACTACCTTATCGGTTGGGTCTTCATTTTCTCTTGATTTCACTCAAAAGCTCATCGTTGTTGTCATTTTACGCCAGCAGCCGACATGTTTGTTTACCAATTACGTAACGGATAGCATAATCTATTTTTACCTGAGGGTTTCGAGGTTGTTGCAAGGAGTTGTGTTTTGATGGATTTGGATACAGATCAAAACATAAATCTGAACCGTTCCACAACATCGGTACGTTTGTTGCGAAATTCGGGCCCAAGTGAAACTTACGATCACAAAGTGATGACCGTTTCTGTAAAATTAAAAAATACGTCGGAAAATAACTGTTGAGGCTTTCTAAATAAAATTTTGAAGTTCACACTGATAAATTTTGTAACAGCTTTATAAACATTGTGCACGAAAGCAGACTTGTGATTTAATAATGTTTTTCAGCCGAAAATTCATTTTCGATGAAAATTCTTTAGTAGAGTCGAAGTTTATCGCCGATTGGGGTGAGGATAAACCCCATATTTTTCAGTATATGGGGTTTATCCCCACCCCATTCGGCGATAAAACACCGATTTCAACAGGTTTCTGATTGAAGACCTAAACACTGATTTCAACAGATTTCTGATTGAAGAAACAAATTATGTACCGTTTTTAGTTAGTTAGTTATTGGTGTTTAAAGCCACATATTTATGCACAATGGCTACTCATGACCACGACATTTTTACGGATGGAGGAAGCCGGATTACCCGGAGAGAACCATCGAACAATGGCAAGCAACTCTCAGCTCCACAACATGGTAACTCCACACAAGCAGGGTTATAACATTGGTTGAAGACAG
Source organism: Pictodentalium vernedei (assembly GCA_031216915.1). Taxonomy (NCBI): domain Eukaryota; kingdom Metazoa; phylum Mollusca; class Scaphopoda; order Dentaliida; family Dentaliidae; genus Pictodentalium; species Pictodentalium vernedei. The sequence goes on along the minus strand of CM062293.1, from coordinate 320,108,277 downwards.
GTGCTCCATCCACGAGGAGCAGTAGGCCTTAGTACACAACGCCACCATGCCCCAGCGTGGGCAATGGGGTGAAGTGTCTTGTCCAAGGACACAACCCGGTTGCCGCAGGTGGGGTTCGAACAGAGTACCTCTCGGCTTGCAGCCTGCACCCCTACCAACTGAGCCACCGCGCCCAGATGTAACGTTTTTTGCATCCAACGCTGATTACTTATCGAAAAATCAAGCTCTAAAGTATGTTGCTGTCAGAATACCGGCTTTTACTTCCATTTCGCCAAATTTACCAACATGAAACCTACCCCCCCCCCCCCCCCCCACCCCCCCCCCCCCCCACCACCACCACCTGAAGTCCACTCCGGCACTGTCCTGCCCTTGAACTGCGTAGAATATAATTAAGTCAAGCGAATTGCATTGAAATCAAGTTTGGGGAAATGGGCTAACCATCTTTGGTTTATCGCATATATGTGTCTTGCAAGGAAACAGATTCAAGACAGTATGGGGTTGAGATAGCTGGCGGCAGATCCTCGATCTGGCATCACTGACTGTGTTCACGATGCTCACAGAAAATGTACTCCACCTCTCCAAGTGACATATAGACACACGTCCCAATTTTTCTCTGCCAGTGAATTTATAGCCCATACTCTTTGAAGTCTGGGCAGAGCATATAACTTGAACTAAATTTTAAAAGATTAACATGGATATTCAGGACGTGTCATGTTTCGACCCCATCCCCTCCCCCACCCGTCCGAACCAGTTCAATAACATTGAACTTGGACTTCGCCAAAGTAATTCGCGTTCGTTTTTTACATATGTTTTGGGTCATCGGCCTTTAATACCATTCAAATAATCGTTAGAAAAAAATTGTAACATACTTCGCGAGGGTAGGTTAATTTTAGGCTTGTAAAACTTACCGTAAGTAGTTTTCTGTGTGCGTGGATTATCTCTCTTCCACATTACTAAGAGGAAAAGTTACAACGTCTCAGTTATAGCTCAAAGTTTTAACTTTACAAACAAAATCTTCAAATATGAAGAAAAAAAAGAATATATAAATCGAATGCAAAGTCACATAGCGGAGGCAGGGGGTGAGATATTCCGTCATGGCCTGCGTGTATCTTTTCATCTTCCACCAATCTTGGGAGCCAGAAATAAGCTTTTTAAAAGCAAATGTTTTTTTTATATTTAGAGAGGGGAAACACACGAAATTTTATCCTATCGGGTGGGGGTGAAATGTAGGGAGAAAGTTAAACGGCTACACCAGAACTAACACATATCATTAATTAACGGGAGGTCATTTGAATTTGTTCCAAGAACCATGCGCGCATGAGACGAGGGGAGGGGGGAGGCAGTTGCCACCCCTCTTGGTCACAGGGAATTCAGCTATAATCATTGTTACATGTATGTCGTAAAAACGTCACGTTTCTCGATGACGTGCGCGTTCGTTGTCGCGGGAGTGGGGCTCCCTCCCCCCCCCCCAAAAAAAAATAAAATCAACGTCTAGAAATTTCGAATTTCGAATCACTATTTGACTAACAGCTGGAATCTTCACATACTGTGGTAGAAATCGTTAAATACCTCTTGGAATGCAACGCAAACAGACAAAATTACATCCTGTGCAGGAGGTGGGAAGTAAATTCAAGAGGGGCAAAGTTTGGATCGGAGGTAGGGGTTGTCTAAAACAACTGTTTTTTTCAGCCTACTATCTATATTTTTTATTTGCAACCCCACCTCCTTCTCTAGTCTAAATTGAGTTTTAAAAGTTATTTCTAATCTATTTTACTAGTATGCCATCATCTCACAGTGGATAAGTCGTCATAAGTGGAAAACACAGAAACCAAAAGTTGGAACTCGCGAGGCGGAGAATATTTTGCTCCACACATTGGGAGTGGTCTGTTTGAGTGGGTTCAGGGGGTGACCAGAGGCGCCCTCCCCCCCCCCCCCCAAAAAAAAAGAGGTGAAACGGTAAAACAATTGAGAGAAGAAAAGGAAGTATGCCAAAAAAGAAGGCGGACTGTTTTTATATGGGCCTACGAGCCTCATCGTTCGGACGCCGAACACTGACATTTTCTGTCCGATGTCGATTGGATTCGCAGCAGCAAATTCAGTTTCGTACGCAACCGCACACATGTGCCGATGTCAATGAGTTCCTAAATCAGTTTCCTCTCTGACAAACGCTTCCGGTAAAGATAACACATCGGATCCCAGATCTATTGCCGCAACTGCAAACATGTGCGCTTAGCTTCACTTACAAGCCACAAGGAACGCGCTGCGTGACGCAGACCAATATGCCCAGGATTTGAATTTGAATTCGAGAGTGAAACAAAGTTACAGGTATCACGGAACTAAATATTTTCCCACATGCGACAATAGTAACGTTCAGGCGGAAAAATTAGTTCAGCGATCCGAACGTAGTGGCTACCCCTCTACGTTCAGATTCTTCCCATTCAATCCTAAAGAAAAAGTTCCCATCAAGTTTTTATGGGAACTGAAAACTCGAAATTAGGAATATATATCAAGCTTTCGCCCATATTACCGGCTGCAATCGATAGTACACGTATTTCCTTACATTTGGGCTGAGTTTATTGATCCAAACTACGTTTTATTCTTTAATTGTCGTCATTTGAGTACTCGTGAGGCGTCAACGGAGATTTCGAAATCGACCATGTTTTTGTATAAATATAAAACAGTAAAAACAATAACCCGGTAATGGCGCCGAAACGAATAGACCTTTTTATCGATGCGGAATCGGAAATCGAGACATTCGCACAGAGCAGATTATCAACCCCCTCTGCGCAATTGCGATCGAATTTCCGATTCTGCCATTCAAATATCTTTGTCAAGTATAGCCCTTCAGACAATTTTTTCTCACCCGAGAACAGGGGTCATGCAACAAATAAGAGAGAAAAACTGACAAGAAAGGAAGTACCGGTTACGTGCATTTTTCAGGCAATTCCCTACAAAAACACACAAAAAGTAAATTGTATTTTTTAGGTCTGAGAGTCATCAAATCACCCTCTTTTTATCAGGCATATTCAACAATAGTGCAATATATCAATAGAATGTTTCAAACCTTTATTGAAACACTATATTTTCCAAAGGCTGTTTATTTTTAGAGATTGTGTTGCGAAGTTGGCCCACAGAAGTTAAGCAAACTCGAAAGAAGAGCTATAGTTCTTCCATGGAAATTACAGAAATAACAGGACAGTTGTCTATTAGTTTGAATGGGACTCATATTATTGCTGTTAATTTTCCTCAGAGCCGATATTCGTAGAATTGGATAAACTAATAAGAAATACTCCGACTTACACTCGACCGACTGACCTACACTCGGTGGAAGAGCTGATCAGAGATAACCCCGTTAGTCGAGTTTTAGTTGATAAATATCACGGGCGAAATCTCCGAATTGGTACTATTTAAACTGTCATAGCTGTCATCAACCCATAAATCACACTCCCAGAACAAACGGGCATCACATAATGCTAAAGTTGCAGAACTGTAAATTCTATCACACAATTCCCCCGGTCAACAGAACCCCGGCGGAATGTGTTTGTGGAACAACCACTCGATAGATTGCATGCAGATTGCCGACAGTCTGCATGGCAGTACAAGTGTCAGGGACACCTGAGGCCCCGTAAGGCCTGGCCTGACGTGGGGTTATTTAGTCCCGCTGATGAAGTTGCGGGAAAATTAGACCAATGTGGAGGGTCGGAATACAAGTGTCGCGAACTCGGCGCAGGGAGCTGAGTTAGACCGACGCCGTGATTCCTTCTCAGCCAAATTGGCCCGAAATAGGTTCGATTTCCGTTAGGTGTGATTCCTAATCACCTCAGGCTGCGTAATGGAAAGAATGATTTAAAGTAACAACGATTCTTTTATTTACACATAAAAATAAAGCCGTTTCAATATTTCAACAATCAACAATTCGATTCTTTTCACAGAAATTTGGTTGCTACGGTTAAATAATTCTAAACAATCATATAGTCATTCTACAGCCCTGTACTGGCACTATAGTCTACACACTGGAAATGTTACTACCGTGAGCTCGCCATAAGAGCTTCACAAATCTGAAATGTTATTACTGTGAGCTCGCCATAAGAGCTTCACCCGCATAGGCTCAAATGTCAACGTCTGCGCGTAACTGTACCTCTGGCTGTCGGAGGGTTCCGACCAGCAATGTTCGTCATCTATAAAGCCACCGTACTTCTGATTTGGGTCAGATATTGTCTACTCATACCTTATGTGCCTTTTGAAAGTCCTCCGTGAAAGTCCTATTGAAATATTCACCGTTCCTAGTTGAATTCACGATTCACAAATGCCCCTTTTTGTGCTAGGGCGAAATTGTCACTCACACCGATCTCCAGTGGGTATTACGATGATTCGACAGCAAAACAAACTACTCAGAACGCAATCAGTCTGACGCTTCAGAGGGTTAATACGCACAATACAATTAACCTACACTTCTGACTATTGCAGGCTGATACCTGCTACTCGACAATCTAAACTTTAATGTGTCACCTTGGGTGTTCTTTCTCAACGAATTTGGCACTTGTAGCCGCCTATAAACCTTAAGCTAAATCAATCGTGGAATGCCCTCTCTGGCGATTCCAGCCGTTTCAGGGTCCTGTGATCGAAGGTACCCCTATGCCAGGAACAGAGTCCGCCTGCCCTGGACTTCACCAACGTGTGTGTGACCCCAAGTGTGTGTCTAATGCTCTGCTCTACAAGGTATATATACTTTTTACCCTAGACGCTCATTTGTCCATCTGTCAAAACTGTGGGAGATGACGTATATCGAGACAGAATCAATACAAGTGATCTCGCGCGTGACTTAACGGTGATTTCACTTGTCGAGAAAACCGATTCGTTTCTGCCACGCATTGCTATTACTAATGATGACACGACATTTCTATCTTTTAGAATTTCGTTTCTTAATTGGCCGTGACGATATCCTGCCACCAACCGATTACGTCTCGTAAGACTCGCGAATACTGTATAAATTAAATGAGATTAGACCTTATCTAACATACCGTTTCTCCCCTGGGTCCCTGCGCTGAAGCTGGAGATACACCACGTGTGTTTTTTTCCATGTCCAGCTTCACAGAGAAGTGAAATTCACGTAGGTTTTTCGCCTTGATGCGGAATATCTTTTGAACTTACAATATTATTAAATACGAGACCTCTTGCCCCTATATTTAGGCTGGCTTTGCCCTGACAACAAGCGTCTAACAATGGTGACTGCCACATCACGGGAACTCCCCCTAACTATTCCGCTGACTGGTAGTCGCGTGATCAGGTTTGGCATCAAAAGTCTAGTGGATATAAGCACCGATTCCTGGGTGTTTGGGAAGTTGTCTCTGGGCTCCCGACGAGCAAGTACCTACCTACAAGAAGTAAGATGGATGCTGCCACTGTTGCTGTAAGGTATGAACTTTGACTGAACATTGTGAATTTTACTTTATACCAGAGAAAACGATTGGCAGTTGAGTTTTATTTGTTAATAAATATCGTAGATAACTGGTAAACTGGTCGTCGTTGTGCTGAACACGACTAGCTCGTGAGGTAACCAACCTGAACCCAGAATCTGGAGCCTGTGTCTGGTATCGTCTGATAAGGAATCACAAAACGCCACGGGCTGATGGGACTTCGCGGTTGGTGGGGCTCCGTAGTTCTCTCAGTAATCACAACGCCTGGAGAACCATAAATGCAGGTGTTCCACAGGGATCTATTCTCGGACCCTTGCTGTTCTTTATATATATCAACGATATAACCAAAGATCTTCTGAGCAGTATACGCCTATTTGCAGACGATACTTCTTTATATCTAATTATAGAAAACCCTGAACAAGCCTCTACAATAATTAATCAAGATCTGGCCACAATTGAACATTGGGCTAAAATATGGTTGGTAGAGTTCAATCCAAATAAAACTGAGAGTAGGCTAATATCTCGAAAAAGTAGCCCTACTTTCCATCCACCATTATTCTTTGGCGGTTCTCAGATATCTGAAGTCGTTAATCATAAACATCTGGGAGTCATATTAAATAGCACGTGTACATGGAATGACCATATCGACCATATTTGCGCAAAGGCCTGGTCCCGGTTAGACTTACCTAGGAAGCACAAATTTAACTTAGACCGTAGTGTCTTAGAAAAAATATATTTTGCTTTTATTAGGCCCCTCCTTGAATACGCCGATACTGTTTGGGATAATTGCTCTGTAACTAAAGTGGAGGCAATGGAAAAAATCCAGATTGCTGCGGCAAGGATTATTACTGGGGCAACCGTCGGTGCTAGTAAGTCCTTACTTTATACGGAAACAAGATGGGAACCGTTGCAAGATAGACGCTATAAGTTAATGCAGTTCTTTAAAATGTACCACCGTATGGTTCCTCCGCACATCTCCAGTAAAATCCCGCCACGTGCTTCCTCGACCAATCCTTCACTAAGTCTTCGATCAGGTCTAAACCACCGTGTTCCGTTCTGTCGGACTGAGCTGTATAAATCGTCCTTCATACCCAGCGGTACTGACCAATGGAATAATTTGCCCTTGTCCGTGCGTGAAAACTCATCATTGACGAACCTCAAGACTTTTCTAAACGATGGCAACCGACGACCGCCAAGGTTCTACTGTAGATCGAAATCTCGCACAGCCCAAATATATCACAGTAGATTGAGACTAGGATATAGTAACCTCAATTTTCACTTATATCGCAACCACTTATCACCAACCTCTCTATGCCAGTGTGGAGAGGAAGAGACTCCCGCTCATTTTTTCCTGCATTGTCCAATTTTCTCCGATGCTCGTAATTATTCAATTAATCTCCTTCCGTTTGGAGCGGACTCCTCTACACTTCTATTCGGTTCAGAATTCCTGAGTAATGACGACAACCGCCTTATCTTTGAAGTGGTACACGACTTTATTTTATCAATTAAGCGATCCATTAATTAACCCCAATGTAGTACTAGCCCATTTTATATACTTACTATAATAAATACTAACCCACAATTAATATCAAGATGATCTCCGTGGGAATGCCTTTAAATTAAACTACACTTGTTTCCAGTGGTAAACAGGCGAAGCCCTACTGATCAACTGTGACTCTGTTATCAATGCTTGGGTGAAAGTCCTCCAAATGGGCGTCTTGGGTGGCAAATAATTGGAGTTACCTTGATTATACTTCTATCTTACGTCACGCTTAGTCATTTCGCATAGGTGTGGGACTTTAGACACAAATAAATAACTCTACGCAATGAATGCATTCACCCCGCACTTTCCAACTTTTTTTGCAGCTCAACCCATCCCTGACTGTTTCCATACAAGATTAGTTACTGTCGCTTTTCAAACGCTTGTATAATGCAGATAAACACTGTTTGTACTTGATACTCCTACCTGCTATTGTCATCGACGATTCTTTGTGATCTTGTGTAGGTGGAAACGGCCTTGTATAAGCTTTCAGCTTACTGTCGAACTCACATTAAAGTTGGCAATTTATCTGTTATCGTTTGTTTTGTTTTTTTGCAATAAATACTGTTTAAACTAATCACAACGTATGTAGTCAGAATTTACGATCGCAGATCGATAGCCTTTTTACTAAATTCCGTAACAATTGCATCATTTCCGAGTGCAACCTTTCAAGGCGGGTAACTCTAATTCAAGGCGGGTAACTCTAATTCAATTTTTTTAGTTCCCTGATACCTGTTGAGAGTATCTATATTTAATAATAAAGGTTTCTCATTCTTATAAAAACCGATGTCAGATCCACTGTGTGCCGCGACAGATTAGGCGGCCGCCGATGACAGCTATTGAGTCATCGGGAATTAAACGACTTGACGTGGACACCGTAGACTGCAGATTTTGCAGCGCGTAAAGGCAAGGAAGATATCACACAAAAAGTCAACCATCAATGACTGGCCATGTCCAGTCTTTTCGCCGGCCATCAAATCTGTCGTAATTTTTACGATACACATCACAATAATTTTGATGATACAATCAGCGTGATGGTATTACAACGTAAAACTCTACTCACATTTGCGACAATTGGTTCTGTTGTATAGGCCAATATATGTTTAACAAGTATCATATGATAATAGAATTAATAGTGAAGTGTCATTTTGGCATTTAGTTTGGGTTTCGGGATTTGTTGCATCACTAATGTTTCATGCTATGACAGTGAATGCATGTCTGACGGGATCGTATCCAGAAAATTTACCATATTATCAGTGTGCGCGCTTAAGCTTCAGGCGCCCCGTGGGAAAAAAATTATCAAATTTATAATTAAGTGTTGGGAAGGTGGGGGACTGTCGTTCCACGTGTAATAGAAGTGGTTGATATCTTGGGTGTTCGGTCACTTCGTCTTTATCAACAATTATAAAAAATATAACCTTCATCACGCAGGACGCTAATGTTAACTGTATTTCTGAAAGTCTACCTGCATGATGTACTGTGCATTTATGTAACATCATCAGTACTAGATGTGGAGATCGTGCCACATGGGGGGAGGGGGGGGGGCTTAATGGGAAACCTAGGAAGGACGTCATAGTCACGTGACCCAGTTACGCCAAGTTAGTCACATGACCCAGTTACGTCAAGTTTGGTTGATGTGCTAGCCCGCGTGAGCGGTCATCTTGTGGCGTCATTTCATAGTGATACGTGGTCTTAGTGCGCATGCGCAGCTCGTGTTGTTAGAGTGACACGCTGTTCCGTCGGGCATTTTGTATACTGGCTTTCCTCAAATACCTAAATGAGTCGAACGAGCAATGACTTTTCAGTAACTCTTCGATGGATTCGTGGCTATAAGAATCATATAGGCTTTCGTTATACACACTGAAGATAACTCTGCATACATGTTATGGGAAACCAAGCTCTGGTGATTATAAGACTTGGACGAGGGAACGAACTAGAGCTAGTTTGGGCTAGACATACTGCTAGTGTTAGAGTAGTATCTGTAATAGGCACACAAATAGGGTTCTTGGAAACTCTGGACCAGTACTTTAGTGTAATAGAACATACTCTCGATCCTATAGCACTACGTGCTACTACTAAAAACCCTAGATGGGGAGTACAAGTCCGTTACGGTTGTTTTGGGCGCATTTTGGTGAATTGGAGGGATTGTCGGCTTGTTTGTGGTAATTCTACAAAGTGAAACTACTCTTATACAAAGGAACGTACCTGTTATTGAAAAAAGGATTCGTGAGGAATCCATATCAAATGGTCGTTTTGGGTGGTTTGGATGGATTGGCGGGTCTTTCTGGGTAATCAGATTTACTCCTATTCAAACGAACAAACCCTCCGCACATACCCCCGTCTTGGTGTAGGTCATTCAGGCTCATAGCAACCACGTGCTACCTTAGAAACCAAGATGACGGCCTCCATCAGACAAAAATGTCCGACAGAAGTACTTTCACCCTAACAACACGCGATGCGCATGCGCACTAAGACCATGTGTCACTATGGAGATGACGTCACAAGATGGCCGCTTCCGCGGGCTACCATGACAATCTAACATGAGTTAAATTGGGTCACATTACTGTGACATCACTTCTTAGGTCCCCTCACTAGGTCCCCACAATGTGGCAAATAAGGCCAAGTGGCCGAAAGCTCCAGTTACTGATTGATTGTATTATATAAAATGTCACACTATCTACCTACCCACTGAAAAATGTTGCAGGCTGAATGGGAACATAGTTTATTTAGTGGCCAAAAAGCCCTCGGGGATTGAATTTTTTTTCCAATTTTCCCGGGGATACTCCCCGCCGCCATCTATAATTCTATTAGCATCCTACCTTAGGTCTTGGGCATATATGACGCCCCTTGCTAAAGTATATCCAGAGGGGAGACACCTTTGAGCCGCCACTGGACCCAGTGGAAGTAACACAGGTATGTAGAAATATTAGACAGTCGAGATAATAATTCATAGCTTAGGGTTTTTAAAAATTTCGTTATAATTAACTGCAGTAATGGTAGAAGTTTGTAGGGATTTATCCAAACGATGTATCGAACTCAGAAATAGAGACAACCAAAGGTAAAAAAAAATCGTTAGAGAAAGAGTCATGGGGATTGTAAGCAAAATTGGCGAGAGTAGGTCAAAAGAAAGAGGTCTTTGTGTGGCCTGCGTGACAAAGAGAAGACAGGTTTTGAAGAGTACCTTGACAATGGCACCATTGTAAGGGGAGGGGTGGTCACTGTTGTTCAAGCTGAGGTCGCGATCACTGGAGATTAGGGGGGATTAGGAAAGACGGTGGAAAAGGAGAGCCAAATGTGTAACTTGGGCGTATTGGTGACGTTGGAATACGTTTCATTAGAAAGTCCAAAATCTCAATCTTCTAGATCAAAATTCAGTGGGAGTAGTACAATGAGGACATGGGATGGGAGAATAAAGGACGTGGTTAGTGGTTGACACAAATGCGATGGTTAGTATGCTTATTGGAGGTATTGTGAAGAATGGGGGTACAGAGTGTCTTCAAGCAGTTCGTCTCAGTATTGGGAGGAAAGATGCGTGGGAATCGGAGGCAGTTGGAAGCACATGAGTAACCAAAACCTTCTCAACTGAGAACCACGACAAATCAGCGGCCAGTCCAACTGTTATTAATAGTATATCGACCCACGTGAATAGTGTTAAAGCCTCATCCATCTGTAGGGTTCGATCCTCTAATGCTATGGGCACACAGGCCTTACATTACACGTATTTACTCCAGCTGAATCCCGAGAAGCATATAATGTTTTATTGCAGTTGACTGATACCAGACGGGACCGCTCGAACACATTCAGCCAGGCACCTCTACAAAAGCGATCGTCTTTTCTTCCAATTACAAGGTTCGAAAGGTAGCCTGGGTTCTCTAGAAACCCTCAAGCGGATCAGATTTTTAAAAATGTTCCCGGGGAGGGTTCCCTTAATCCCACCAGTAGGAGAATACACGCTCACGAACATCCACACCAGGGCTACGCACGTAGTTACTTTTCGGGCAAACTCTTCCAGCCCCCCACACCCCCCCCCCCCACCCCCGCAGCCATGGAAAAAAAGTTGGTCCGTTGGTCTATATACGCCTGTGCTGGGTATAATTAGTGAAGTCGAAATATGATTAATATTATATAAATTCTCTGACCAACTTTGCCTAGTGATTTCTCCCTCAGAAGATTTATCAGGTGTTTGCTGAGAAATGGCGGGGGGTGGGGGGAGTGTGGCAGCGTGATCACGAAGTGACGTATTCGTGACGCCCCCCCCCCCCCCTACAATTTTCCAGTAAGCTTTTTAGTGATTATACGTATTCGTCAGGGTTGTATTCGAAGATGCCAATTCTCTCGTGCTATTAGTTATATACTTTCTTAAAAGAAAATTGGTTACTTGGACTTGTGTCGGGTTATAGCGAAAACGGCACCGTGTGAAAACGGCACCTGGAGTACATGGCACCGAGTGAGCGAAAACGGCACCAATTGATTGTGGCGAGAACGGCACCAGTTCCGATGGCGAAATTAATTCATTTAAATTCTGCCTTTTTCTGTGTTTCGTTTTGAAACCGAGTATTTAGCCTACGGTTCTCTAATAAATTTGTGGAAAATTGAGCAGTTAAAAATGAGAGGATACATCTCCCCTCCCAACTATCTCATGGTTTTCTTGTTGTTTAGCAGTGACTTCTAAACATTAAAAGCAATAACACCCCCCCCCCCCCCCCCCTTTCCTCGGCCCTGGAATCTATCCAACCTGGATTCACGATACACCTCCTTCTTTATTATTTGACGCAGAAATCAGAATCTTGTGTAGGTATCCCTATGTGTGTGTGTGTGTGGGTGGGGAGTCCGAATTCAAAGGACGTTCCAAGGTAAAAAATTAAAACAAGGTCTTTTAGGCCATATTTGGATGGGGGCAGTCCAAACCCAAGAAATCCGGACTCCTGTGCCAAACCGAAAGTAACGGGCCCCGGATTTTACACGGTGTTGTTTTCGCCTGTACCCGTGTCACTGTCACACAAACAATCAAAGCCTAAATGGAGGTCCGTAGCAACATACTGAGGGCAGTTGTCGGCAAGACATGACAAATTTGGAAAACTGGTACGGCACGTATTAATAAAATAATTTACGTCACGACTACAATACATGTATATTTTATTTATTCACTAATTCACTAACACGTTTTGAACAAGACTTGAGTTTTATTTTGAACCATCATCACAACGAACTGATATTCCAACTTCGTCAAAACACGCCTTCTGCAAAGGCAAGCCGTGAAAATTCAAATTTACCTGTTCTCAAATGGACGGTCCCAGTTACGTCATTTGTGCATTGTTGCAAAATGGACGCTCTTCCGAAAATACACACAAATTCCCATAGAGAATTAAAAAATTCGTTCATATAATTTTCGAGCGAGCTAAAATCACAGAAACGTAACGACGGCGAAGTTAAATTTATTACACGTAATCGGGAGCTGAAAACTAAAAGATATTTTCTTGATTTTGTATTATTCCAGAGTTTATTTACCATTGGGGGGTTATGGAAAGGACAGTAGTTCAAATTTTTGTGAGCTTCTTTTCTTACATGTATATGTACATGTATGTAGAGGAGATGGGCCAGTATAGGGACTGTCGATGCTCTTGGTGAAATTCAACAGTGCCTAGGCAGTGATTTCTACTGAAATCTTGGCTGCCTGCATAGACAATAAGACTTCACTAGACACCAATGCCAAGTCAAAATGTTACCTTATTATAAGGGAGCAAAAAAGTAGAATTTTCCAGGCCTTTAAGAACATATTCAGAATGAATGACGAACATTTTGTAAGAATCAAAGTTGATTCTTCTTTTTTTTCCTTGAGAAAAACATTTGCGAGAATCGATTCTTGAATTTTAAGCTCTGCTGGTAGTCCGGACCTTTCAAAATAGTAAATCAAATTGAAAGTTCCATGTTGAATCACCTCTGATAGCATCGTTCACTTCTTTTGTTTGGCTCGTGAAAGAAGCTTGTAATTTACTCTTTGGGTGCTATTATTTAGGTCCGTCGATGGGTAGAGTATAGTTTCCCACTTTGCGTTTCATTTGAGCGGCTTACAGTACAGTCGCGGTGGACTGGTAGTAATCCACGCGTGGGTAGTGATGTCAACGTGTTCGATTACCAGGTAATAAAAATCCTCATCAGCAAAATTGTAATTAATGAAGCACCGGGTTGTACACGGTGCTTCATTCATTAAATTTTTGATGTTTATTCCCATAATTAGTGTTTGGAATCTAATATTATTACATCCGTGGAAATATTGCCACCCGTTAAAGTGACCTGATCGATGTGCATAGTTTATGTAGGCTACGCCTGTTTACCGAACCCAGTTTCCAAATACGAGATATAAAATCATTGTTGAAAAAATTAATAAGATTAGAAAGAAGTAAGTTTTTCGCTTGAAAATGTTCTCAGAAAAGTTCTGTTCTGTGTGGCTTTTACCAGGGCCCCGTGACTCTGCGATATCGGGTCGAACCGAACCCCGATTCGAATCAGGCAGAGCATTCTAGTCGTAGAGACTGCACCTTCTTTCAGATTTAAAAAAAAAACTTAGCAATCTCAACCCGGGTATTGTACAGAGGCGGACTGGCCGTATGGTCTACCCACCTCAAAATGGATGCAGCCCAACACCTGTTGGTACATGAAATTTCGTGAAATGACTAAAAGGCGAAATGGATCTGGTTGCATAGACTGCAGGCACATCGAAATTTTCTCTCTGTGGACTGCCACTGGCAGTCCACATAGAGGACATTTCGATATACCTGCAGGCTAGCCTGCCATTGATCGCTCAGATGAAACGAAACAGCGTTCTTTCAATTTCAAAAATCAAAATTTTCTCCGATTGGGTCGAACCATGGTCTTCCCGATGCTCCCCACCCCTCCGGTAAAACAATTTTTTGTCGAATGATCGCTGAAAATGATACAAAACGCCATCGAAATGTCTTCTATGTGGGCTGTCATTGATCGCTCAGATGCAAGGAAGTCACGGTCGTTCAGTTCGCAAAATCAAAATTTTCTCCGAGTCTGGTGCCCCCTTGGTGCATTCCCCAGTAACTTTTCTTGGCCTAGCCCCTGATATCGTATGCAACGGCGATCGTCTGTTTGGGCAAATCAATAAAAAGGCGAAACATCCCAAACCGAAATCAAAGTAGTTTCGAAATAGTTCAAGATGAGACACTTGAGCTTTTGAGAACATCTCGACGATTCAAAAATTCTTGAATCGGTGCAACTTGAATCGAACCATAGGGACAATTTCGAATCGAATCGAGTTTCAAAACTGCGCAGGGTCCTAGCCTCTACAACATATTTGAACAAGGGAACAGTGCTCGCGAGAAGAGTATTGTCAAACAGAGAAAACCCTGATAAAATGACATCTTTAAAGATTTAAAAGAACCTGAAAGAAAAGTCTCCACCATCAGTCGGAGGGAAAGAAAACATTTGAACTCGCTGTTTTTTTTGTGATGCTATTCTCATTGTGCTTGTATGTTTTTTCATGTCGACGTCATATGCAAAGTGTTTTTTTTGTTACAAAAATGCTGATAACGTGTAATATTCGTGCACGTGATACACGATATTCCATGCGTGGTGTACCAAGCACATATCTCAATGTCTGTATTATATCGGGTATGGTTGAATATACACGGCAATCATAGTACAATGTGTTGTTTGCGTTGAACAACTGCTTTCGTCTGACGTTATGTGGCTACCACCACAACGTGGTTCAAATTGTTCGGATATAATTTGGTGTCACTGTTATCAAGACAGAATTTTATCCAAGCCCTTTTTCTGGCCTAATTTCTGCCCATTCCCAATGTGGAATATGCAGCAAAATTCCCAGCTGAACTGAGCATGTTTTCTCTGACCTACATTCTAAAATCAGTTGGCGTAAAAATCAATCCAAATCAACTGGGTTGAGTGAATATGAATCCAATTGGGTTCATATTCATTCAACCTAATTGTTTTGGGTTCATTTTAACCCAACTGATTTTAGATTACCATCTACAGGTTATGCAATACACAAGTAGCATGGTAGCCAAGTATTGCACATTTTACAAGAAAACAAAGATATCGGGATACTTGCTAGCTCTGCTTTTAGAACCTCAATTCCGTAATTCCGTGGACCTCAATAGATCTTAACTGCCTGATAAACGGTCAGGCATCCAAAACTTTGCTCGAATTTAACAAATTTGGGTTACTCTTATGGATGTTCATTCCCGAAAAAGGCCCCTTCTCAATTTCCATGGAGTAAAACCTGCGAGACCTGAGGAAAATGAACCCAGACGATCGTACATGTTTCCGTTCGTGACCCACGCGGCGATATATATTAAGGCTAACGCCACCGTCGCAGCAGAATTTGGGAATGTTTTTTATGTCATTAAGTTTCAAAACCAAAGCCCACAATTTTCGTGTTTGGTTTTCAAATGTGTTTATGTGTGAGAGTGCGGTGCCGCCAATTGTACCTTAAAAGCTGCACGCCTTGTGTTTGTACGAACCAGCGGCTCTGTCGCAACCAAAATGTAAATGAACTGTTGACACTTTCGATGAAGGGGTTTGCAGTAGTTCAGAGATCTGAACGTAGCGGCTACTCCACTACCTCCAGATTCCGTTTGTTCAATTTCTCAGCAATGATCCCGCCCAAAACTCACTTTGGCCATGAAAGTAAATGTTTTTTGAACGCATGCCTCTCTTACCTACTGTCACCAGTAGGGCAGTTACTTATTTACATTACAACAGAGTCTTTTAGACTGAAACAGATATTGTTTATTGTATATCGTGAGGTGAACAGTGTGGCTGTTATCTTTTGTGTTCAAAATCGCCATTACTGTTTACAATTGGAATCATGTGATGAAAAAATTCGCTGGAATGTGCATTGGCAAATACCAGTGCCATTCGTCTCTACGCAAGAGTGCAGCCGAAAAGCGCTTGTGAAATCGACATGCATGGACAGGGGCCACATTGAAAAACCATTGTTTGAAAACATAAACAAACATGGCGTCTGTACGAAGTTTAGTGCAGTCACTTCGTGTCAAACTCACGATATGCCATATACTGATCACAATTCAGGCTAACGTAAGATGCACACATGTAAATAAATGTACCTACTTTAGACGGCAGTCGGTAATGGGGGCATACAATGGACAAATAGCGGAAGAGATAGCGAGTCTGTATTGCTGGACTGTTAGGGGAGATAACCGGTTCTCGTCAGATCACCGAAGTTAAACAACTTCGAGCCCGGTTAGTCATTGGATGGGTGTCCGTCTGAGCGATCGATTCGGACTCCCGCGTTGTGTCCTTGGGCAAGGCACTTAACCCCGATTATCCACATGGGGGCACGATGACGCCGTGTACTTAGGCGTACCGCACGTCGATGGTGCTCATGTCTTCAACCAATCTAGCCCTGCCTGTGCTGCATTGCGGAGTTACGATGTTTGGAAACTAGCAGCTGCTCGTCGTTGCTCGGTGGTTCTCTCCGGGTACCCCGGCTTCCTCCACCCGTAAAACTGTCACCGACACGATATGACCTTGGCTGTTAAAGTGTCGTTAAACCTTAATACATAAATAAATAATTACAGATCTGCTATTGTTCCTTACTGAAGATGATACGATGTTGGCGACTATACAATTGTCAATCTTTTTGGCCCGAATCTGTCGATTTTGGGTCTGAAACTTGATGCATTTATCTGGGAACATTGCTGGTATTTTTCTCTCAGTCACTTTATAAAAGAACGTAAGGCGCTGTTTCTGCCTTCTGAGTTGTGGTGAAGGTAGTTTATTTCCGCCTGCATTTTTGTCATTCAACCCTCTTCTCTTGATTTATAGTTTTTCGTGATGAATCTTCCACCCCCTATTTGTATGCTTTCTAGTTTTGTGATCTCTTGTTTTTTGTAATGGTCACATATGACAGCTCCATATTCCTTTATCGATCATACGAGTATAATGCAGGCTGTTCTTTGGCATTCACTTGGACAGAGTTTGAAGTTTCTGTGGATGTATCCGAGAGTGAAGTGTGCTTTTTACCTACCATTGTTGCTGTGTTCTTTCCATTTAATATCTTCCTGTATTTGTAGGCCTAGTAAGGGTTAAATGGAACGTGTTCGTTTAGGATGTAGAATCGATTACTTTTTTCTGTCGTGCTGAGAATGTAGCATTATTTGGAGTTAAAGCTCATACCCCAGTCTGATGTCCTTTGTTCTGGGCAAGTCCGGTCGTTTTGTAGGGTGGTTTGATCCCGCTTGCTGTTTTACCGGTACAATAGGCAGTCGCCTGCAAATAGCTTCACTGATGATGTTATTCAGTCTAGGAGATCGTTGATATGGCAGAGGAAACTTATAGGACTCAAGACAGTTCCTTGGGATACACCTGAGTCAACGATTGCTTCATCCGAGAATTTTCCTTCTAGAACTACTCGCGTTATTCTTTCTGCGAGAACTCCGTGAGCCACTCGTGTAGCGGTCCTCTGATTCTGTATTACTGTATTTTATGGAGGAATCTGTCGTGTGGGACTGTGTCGAATGCTTTGTAGAACTCCAATATGGAATTTATTCAGGAAATTAATGTTTCTCCACTACGAACCTGTAGGGTTAGTCCTTGATTTGATCGCGCCACTATTCACGACAGCGGTATAAGGACGCACGATGCCGTGTTAGTCCTGCTCTGCTTAGAAAGTTACCTGCCAGTAAACTAGAGCTTTTTCACCGCGTTTGAACGGAATATTGTCGCAGATACCACAACAGCGATCGTTCAGGCTCCACTTGGGACGTTTTTTGTATTGCTTTCGTTTCAAAAATTCCGTCTCGAATATGCGTTCGAATGGAATTACTTTCCAAATATCGATTATTCGTAATGCCCTACCCCTAACGCACTGGGTCGAGATCTTTTATCTTTATCACACATTTCTATTTCAGCAACACAGATATTCGCGCCTTACGCGTTTGGAGAGTTCAACACCCGAGATGAGGACGAGACGGCATACACAGAAGGAGATATGTATTACACACCAATATATGCTTACTACGTCTGGAAACGATGACACAGTGCTTTTTGGAGTTTTCAAAGCGAACAAATCTGTCTTTATCTGATGACGTAATAATTTTGCATTCTGTATATCATATTTACAGTATCTCAAATAGTTCAGTAACGTTCATTATGGAAGGCATATTCAGTCACATCCCAATAAAAGCCACCAAGTAAATCGAACCCTAACGAGTATTCAGACGGATCGGTGAGCAAGTTTAAGCAGTTTCATTCCATGTTCTACGTTAGTCGTGTGAACCTGACACTTTGCACAGGTAGTTTTGCATGCAGTTTTCACAGGGAGATTTGGTACTATAATAACTTGTGAATGAAAAGCAACAAAAACAAAAAAAAGACGCAAACAAAAATTAGGCTGTGAATGTTCTTAAAAATAAAGCTCTTTATTCCTTTAAATCGACTGTCTTCTGTGAAAAAGAGTATCTTTTGGTACATCCTGTTTAATTCCAAGAAACCGTTTAAGGAACAGGTGACATCACTGGAGAAAGTAGAACAATTTATCGATTAGTCATCTTGCATGAGTGTTGACGTAGGTGGACCGGACATCAGCAATGTTTAGTCTTATAGTTCATATTTACCTTAATCGCATCCAGTAGTGTTAATGTTGCGATCACTCGCCGATAGTTTTCGAATGAGAATTTCTACAACTGATTTGCCATTGTTACATTTCAGCGCGGTTGCATTCAAATATGCTTTATACACCGCCTACCTCCACATAATTATCTACGTACCGGAATAGTCCCAGTGCACACCATAAAGACAAATGAGGGAGCGTGGTGGCTCAGTGAATTCGTGGGCATCTCACGTTTAATCGATTTTCATCCTGACTGAAGACAAATACATGCACCTTAGTATCCTTATTGAAATGATTCGTCGCTTGAGTGCAACAAAACGCCACCTGAGGTAGATGGGCGGGGGACTCGACATCCCACTTTTCTTGAAAAATGTCTACATTATATACATTCATGCATGAAATTCCTAAAACTGGTTAATGAATTCTCACCCTGATATTCCTAAAGTCATTTGGCTATTGTTATTCATTCACATTCTGGATACTTGCGTTTCAATGCTTCAAAAAGTACCCCGGATCTTCAAAATGGAATGCAAAGTTAATTTTGTTTCTTCAGGGAGTACATACTTTTTATTCAAGCAAGCAAGAGGTGAAATGAAGTATGGGGTGGAGAGGGCCGATATTTTTGCAGCAGAAATTTATTTTGTTCTCCGGATAGAAATCTTTCCGTCCCAAGTAAAACCATTGGAATTAGTGTGATTATAGCCATTTTAGAGTGTACACAAAAATCGACAATCAGATTGAGTCAAATTTCTAATGTTTCCAAAGCATAGCTTCTGATCCTCATTAGAACGAGCATATCTAACTTGCTCTGCTCCATCGTGGAACATAAGCTAACGTATTGGAAGCAAAGGTGTTTGGGCATTCCTGTTAACTGATGAAATAAAAAAACAGCCATTCAAAAGTAAAAGGCGAATGTGTTATTCGCTATCACATCTTGGCCAATTAGTCATTTTTCAAAATCACTTCTTGATTGTTTTCTTTCAGGTGTTTTGCCAGTGCCCCTTATTAATCTTTCTAATTTGCTGCTTTCAATTTGCGAAACTGTGCCTCTGAGAGTTTAAAAATAAGAGCGTGAAGAAAAAGTGAAAGAATTCACGTTTGAATTTTCTGTGACATTCTGGGAAAATTCTGCCAGTAATTATAGAGTTACCTCCCGTATTCCAATGTTATGTCCCGCGTTTTCCATAATTTTATTTTTCTTTTGTGCTTGAAAATATTCCTAACGTCACCTTATTGAAATGAGCCACACAACTCATAAACTGTGTTTTGTGGTTGAAAATAGAAATTATTGGTTGCTTCGGAAATATATTTTTGGATGAACAAAGAACTGCCTGAAGGCTGTTACGCAGCAGGGACCATGCAGGTGTCGTGCGCAATTCGATAAATTCAGATCAGATCATCAAAGCAGTCAATTGATCTGGGTTGTCATATTCCGTCGAGTTGACGAGGCCAGATCAGCCAGATCAAACAAGAGGCATTAGGCGCCGTATTTGATCTGGAATCGTCAAAGTGACGTATTATGAGTACACCGATTGAATGACTACTGAAATAATTTGTTTATTATATGGCAGTGTATATTAAAAAAATGAATGCAGGACATGAAATATGAACGTAAAAGAAATTATGGAATATTTGTCCAGAGTGTTCGTCGTAAAGCATCAGAGTTGTCACTTCGATTTTGAAAATTGTCGCCTCGAATATCTGACATCACGAGAGCCTCGTTTGAGACCGGCGTGCTATTGATTTGGAAATGCTGACACTCACGTATTCCGGCGAGCCAGACTTGTTGGACAAACTACAATGATATTGAGGAGCAATTTGTGGTAGTTATATAATAGAGTGACATTTAATACCCTTTCTTCTCAGTTTACAAATTCACCACCGTGACATACCTCAAATGATAGCCCTACTGTAAAACAAACACAAATTTTGACCAATGTGCACATTGAAACATAAAGTTGTTGATTAATTTCGACGCAACAAATCGTGATATCAGAATGATATTCAGTGTATGTTTCACTTTGGACATTGAACTCAGTTTTGTGCTTTGTCTTTATTCTACAGCAAGGCTTAACCTTTACCCAACGTAACGGCCAAAACCGGTTGTTCACAAACATCGCCAATTAATTTTCATTATTTTTTTAATTTTTTGTCTTAAAAATATAGGTTATGACCCCTATTTTGAACGAACTCGTTCCAATGAGGGGTCATAACCTATGTTTTTGAGACAAAAAATGAAAAAAATTAGTTATTCAAGAATTTTGTGTGCAAGTGTCGTCTGCTTTTCATGTTAAGTAAAGGGTTAAACTGGAGACATCACACTGCGTGGACTTAAAAAATAGGGTGTAAAATTGTAATGATTACTTCTCCATCGTATGCAACTCTCGCATCGCGTACAGTGTGCTCGCATCGCGTACAAAATAAAATTGGTTCAATTCCTATATTTGTATTTAGGGAAGATTTGCGGCTTGAAGTTTATGCATTTTGTTGACATCAGTATGTTTCAGTTGTGACAATATGTAACTCTTGTCTTTCCGCTTGACAACTCGAAAGAAGAAATTAAGTTTTCACGTCGGCGTTCAACTGTTAATCTTAAACAGTAAAATTTCACATTTTTCACATCTCTGAAGGGAAAAGTTTTATTCACCGGCGATGATGTTTTTCTCAGCTGTAAGTTGTATTAGAGTAATAAAGGCGCGCCGTGACTCAGTGGTTAGAGCAAACCAAAGGGTCCACGGTTCGATCCTGACCTGTGTTGTGTCCTTGCGATTGCCTACGTAAAGGCACGGTGGCTCTGGTACTAAGGCGTATTGCACTTTAATGGTGCACTTGCCTTCAATCAATGCTAACCCTGCTTGTGCGGAGTTAGTACGGTAGGGAGTATGGGATGTACTAGCCGCTGCTCGGTGGCTATCTTTTGGTACTCCGGCTTCCTCCACCCGTCGTAACACTGTCAGACATGAAGTGACCCTGGCTGAAGTAATGCGAAAGGATCGGGCAGATAAAAGAGCATCGTCTGTCAACAACGCAGGCGAATAAGAACAAGAAAAGAGGGCGGGCACATTTTCGCGATAACGGAAGTTCCCAGCCGACGTATACCCGTCTATTTTTTGTAACTAACTGATTTTTTTTCACGAGCACCGAAACTAGAAAACGCTGTATTATCAATGATAACGCGTGTCCCATTTGTTATAGCGGATAATACCTCACCCCATGCACACAATTGTAGTTCATGTGAAGGTCTCCAGTGCATAGCCTTTGTTAATTTGCTTTTCCTTATCAAAAATGTATGAGTCTATGCAAAATTGTGGGAACATTTTGGCTGGAAAACATTGTGGTCATGTTCAATGAAGCGACTAGAAGGCCAAACATTTCCAAAATATTTTCTTCGCACCCCACCAACAAGAGTTGAATAACTCTCGTGCGCGACCTCAACTCGCCACTGATGATTCTTCACGTCATGACCCATGATTGAAATGTGGCGCCGTCCCCAACCCCAGAATAGGAGATACTAGAATACTATATTATCCACTTACTGTGAGGAATAAAATGGCATGATCTGGAAAAAAGTTGGGGTTGTTTTGTACCATCATCTCTGAATGTCCGGAAATATGGTGTAAGTAGAAAAAATTACAAGGAATGAGGGTGGCTTTTATTACAATTAAAACGCTATGTGAAAGATTTTTCATCAGACAATTACTTCCAAATTTTATAAAAAAAACATAAGCTACAGGTATATTTTTGCTCTTGGATTAACGGCTTGCGCATTGAATCACGAGTGCGTCTTATTCTTTTGTCAAATTAACCCTTTACCTAACCTGAAAAGCAGACGACACTTGCAAAAATAATTCTTGAATAACTAATTTTTTTCACTTTTTGTCTCAAAAACATAGGTTATGACCCCTCGTTGGAACGAGCTCGACGAGCTCGTTCCAACGAGGGGTCATAACCTATGTTTTTGAGACAAAAAATGAAAAAAATAATGAAAATTAATTGGCGATTTTTGAGAATAGCGCTGGCCGGTTTTGGCCCTTACGTTAGGTAAAGGGTTAAACCATGCCACATCGCTTTACGCACCGTGGTTCAGTGGTGATACACTTATTCTGTACCTCACAACGAATCTAGAGGACATTTCTCAAAAATGCTTATTCAACTGGACTCTCCCCTACATCTTTTTTAATGTTTTTATTCACATATAATATGATTTTTGTACAGTAAGCAGATACAATATACTATTTTGTACAGTAAGCAGATATTACAGTCAGACGTATTTTGCTGTAACATTTTACTGTATAAATGGCTTCAGAAATCCAGAAACGATTTCAGAAGACTGTATGAAAATAATACACGTGGACACTGAGCAATAAGATGGAGTTACTTACTACTCATTTGGGTTCACTTTAAGGACAAAACGCATCGGAGCGAAATTGTTTTGTTTTTGTTTGTTTGTATGATGAGGGTGTTATGAGAAAACGAAAAGCAGAATGATATATGTAAGACTATGAACTGCTGATCTGGTTAAAACATCACGTTTTCTTAGCAAATTTTATTAAGGAAGGAGAAATAATAAAGTGTAAGTTAAACTACGGCAAATAATGAATTCCACCTCTCTTGAATCGCTGATGTTTTTCTTGCGGAGCATAGGTGTAAAGACATTTATTCGAGACGTTTGTAAAATTTGATCTATACTGAAACTGATATCAAAATCGCTATTCCACGTTTTTGGTGTGAGGGACAGTCTGAGACAAATTCGAGAAAGAGGGCATAAAAAACTTGATTTAATTTCTGTGTAATTTTTAACTTTTCGATGCATCAATTTGTAACATCCACACATTTTTGGGCATTTCTTCCTGTTTCTCCACTATCTTTTTCCAACGTTTCGGACTTGCATTTATTATCACCTGATAGACAGTGAATGGCGTCGTTAGGTTGATTTTGTGGAGAAATCGTTGTACAAAAGAAAGGGCTTTTTTAATCTTCTGTTAGAAGGTCATTTGTTTCGGACATTTTGGTCTTCTTTCAGCAACATTTTTATGGGCTTCCTTCAACAACGCTCCGATCACATGCTCAATATAACAACTTACTGCAGAGTGTTTTACACCTCTTTTGTCCTTATTTCATAGGCATCAGTAATTCGCTTTCCGCGGCATTGGTATGTGTCTCTAAAAGCTACAGGACAGTTTATCGCGGTGGTGGCGGTCCTATAATGAAGTGAGTAGCTTTGCTCTTTGTAATCGAGTTAGCTGACATCGCTCTATGTCCCGATACCAACCGTAATACCTTGCAGTGATTGGCCAATGCCTCGTTGATTTTATTTTATGTCGCCGGGCACGCGCATATGTCTACTGTCAGCGATTCTTATGTCCACTGTCAAGGAAAGCGTCTCGTTGCCATGGGCAACGGTTCATCGCAATGTCTTTTTTCACTTGAAATCAACTGAGGCAAATACATTTAACTGAAGTAAAATACACACAAAGGTACCGTTATTACGTGCAAAAAGATTAGTTATGTAAACATGGGTAATTATTTATGAAACCGATTAGATTATAAGGTCTCTTTTCATTAATTTACTGTAACATAAACTGAAACGAATCGAGAGCATATCGCCCCGTTGATTGCATACGTAAACATTTAATAAAGGGAAATCACTCCAGTCTGTTATGATAAAAGTTGACACCTTACCGAAACAACGTCTGCTTTCTAATATTCGCTGTACAACAATTCAATTTTACTTGTGTAACAACCGGACATATACGTTATTCTGTTTGTTGACAGGGGATATGGTCTCACGTTTCCTGCATGAAATATATATTCAACCTCGGCTGACGCCTCGGTGGGATATAAATTTCACGCAGGGAACGTGCGACCATGTTCCCTGTCAACAAACAGAATAACTTATAATGTCTTTGAGTTAGATGGCGTTGCTCTATGTATTTGTCTATGCTGGCTTTGTGATTTGGGTTTCTTTCCCTTTAGGAAGCTGGTGTTGCTCTGTCTTTGAGTTTGCTGGGTTGGTTCTCTCTGTCTGTCTGTCTGTCTGTCTGTCTGTCTGTCTGTCTGTCTCTATTGGAATTCAGCAGCTAGTTTTTTCCCTCTTTTTCATAAAGTTAGCCAAATGAGCTCTCTTTGTCTTTACTTTAGCTGTTTTTTCCTCTCTTTGTCTTTGAGTTACCTTATTTTGCACTCTTTGTTATTGATCTAGTTGGCGTTCCTCTCTGTTAGTCAGTTTGCTGATTTTGCGCTCTTTGTCTTTGAGTCAGTGGGTTTTGCTCTGACTTAGGGTTAGCTTGTTTTGCTCACTTTACCTTTGTGATGACCAGTTTTATTCTCTTCTTTAAATTAGCTCGCTTTGCTCTCTTTATTTTTGAGTTGTACAGCTGGTTTTCCTCGCTGTCTTCGAGATAACTAGTTTTGCTTTCTCTGTCCTCGAATTAGCAGGTTTCACCGTATTTGTCTTTGAGTTAGTTGGTTTTGTTCTCTGTCTTAGAGTTAGCTGGTCTTGCTCTCTTTGTCTTTGAGTTGGCTAATTTTGCTCCGTTCGTCCCCGAGTTAGCTGGCTTTCCTCCCTTCGTCTTGAGAATTCGGGCGTTGCGTCAGATGCCATTCTTTTCAATACATCTCCAGCAGGGACACCTGAAGCAAAGTAATGCGATGGAGGCAAGAAATATAAAGGACAGTGGCCGAGCTTAGAGGTCCCAAGGCATACCACTCATTCTTTCCCGAGAGTGTAAAACTGCTATATTTGGAGACTTTGAATAAATTTGCGCTCGTTTTATCCGCATTGATGAACCAGTTCAATCTTGTGTGTTTAATTTGTGACCCCAATACAGACGCAGAGACTCCGAAATACAGGTTTGAAGTGATTAATATAAGCAAAAGTTTGTTTATCCCTCTGCATACTGATGTCGAAATAAAAAAATATGCAATTTTCCCGTAATGCAACTAGAAATTTAGCCTATACAGTCTAAAAAATTGCTGCTTGAAATTTCGGTATTTTGACATCTGTGTGTAGAAAGTTGTTGATCGGTATATTTAATAAGAACGTTGTGTGGGATTGTTATTAACAGCAAAGAGCTCCGTCCGTCCGTCCGTCCGTCCGTCCGTCCGTCCGTCCGTCCGTCCGTCCGTCCGTCCGTCCGTCCGTCGGAAGTTTGTTTAGGAGATAACTTGAACAATAGTGCGGGGTATATAGTTATCAATTTCTATGTCCATTCTTCCGTTCTTTCATACGCCCATTCGTCTGTCCGCCCACCACACTCGTTTCTGGACAATAACGTGTGTACCCTTTATCGCACGATACTTGTACACCTATGGGGGCACCCTTAACGGAGCGATGATTTGAATTCGTTTTGGAATCTGTAAATGGAAGGTCATGGTCGCAGTTACTGTGAACAGATCTTTGGTTTCTGTGAAATAACTTTAGTTTCCTTTTGTGTACAAAACTCGACGTCATATACAGATTGCCTGGAAGGTGACGATAATCGGTTTTGTATTTGTCATCAAAGGCCCAAGGTCAAGGTCAGTTACTATTGTAACAGAGATGGTTTTCAAAATATAGTATCAGTGAATAAATTGTTTTATAACTGTACCTGCATTCCAAAAGATATATATTTTAAGTATTATCAACAACTTTATTGGTCACACAGATTCGTGTTGTTGACGTGTTTGCAGTATTCATTTTCGGTAATTCTACTTTCGCTTTCAAAAATGTTTTGACGACTCTGATTGGCTTGTATACAATAACAAAATCTGTCATTGGACAGTTATTGTATCATTGTCAATCATTGGTACAGTTTTAACTTGGTATTTATTGGGTGTAATACACCTGGATAGAGTATAAATACCAGAAATAAAGTGTCTGACGGTTTACATCAAACCTGGGCGTTCTCTGCTTTTTAGGTTAGTTCTTTTAGAAACCCCCTCACATGTTGTTTTACTTAGGGAGAGTTCCATTCCTTAACCTGAAATAGTAGGGTTATACTCCAGAATAAGTTGGGCTTTTGCTTACCAGTTGCATCACATGGATATGGACACCCAGTTTGGGGTAAATTGTGAACTATTATGTTAATTATCATAATTTAGTGATTTTTTTCCATCAAAAGATTGGGTTTAGTGACTGAATCAGCAGTGGATAGAGATTAATCCATACATTTTTCTTCATTCATCAATAAACTTCAGTTATTATTGAATTTTTGTGTTATTGTACTTTGGAATTGTACTTTGGACTTGGCCTACAGTAGCTCGGAAGTGCCATGGCTCAGGAAGCTAACTGAATTTGGGCAATTTAGTAGCACCGTGGGTGCGCTACTGTTACACTATAAACAGAATTTTGCTTTCCGTTCAATAAGTCTACTTTCCTCTTGCACACAATTTCATACACACATTGTCTGGGATGTTGATCATTGGTTTGTGTTTAGAGACAATAGGTAAAAGGTCATTGCTATTATAAATGAAACAGCCCTTGTAAAAGTACTTTAAATCGTCTTGGCTTTACAACAGTTAACGTTACTAAACAGCTCTTATCGAAGAAGGATATGTCTTGAGTCACCTTTATTTGAATGGACTGAAAAGAGGCTATACTTTCTCCCCCCACCCCCCCCCCCCATCAAAATAAATAAAAAACAAGAAAGCACCAAGGACAGAACCTGGCAGTAGCACCTTAGCAGTATTGTGGAAGCTAGAATTAATTCGAACTCTTTGTTTCTGATTCGACAAATAGCTTTTAAACCATTTAACAATTTTGATATGTCACAGAGTACACCCCAACTGAACGACTGGTTGTCTACAGAATCACATGAAGTGTGAAATATTTCTAGTAACTGATAGACACTACTATTCTTAACCCTTCTGTTTTTTTTTACATTTTTCTTCATTCATGAATAAACTTCAGTTATTATTGAATTTTTGTGTTATTGTACTTTGGACTTAGCCTATGGTAGCTCGGAATTGCCATGATTCAGGAAGCTAACTGAATTTGGGGAATTTAGTAGCACCGTGGGTGCGCTACTGTTACATTGGGGGCTCGTCCGGGATTCCTGAAGGAAACTATGGCATTTTCTGAGAGTTCTGGGGATAGGTCTAAAAGGAGTTCTGAAAAATTATTTGATGTTTCAAAAGTTAGAGATCGTGATGCAGCTGGGAAGAGAAGTACACTTTTGCTTGTGCAGGGGACTCCAAAGGTATCTTGGAGGGACCCTCTTCAGTCACGTGAGGATTATTTTTATTCTCATAAAGGAAGGGAGGTAAATGTGTCGGGAGCAAGAGCGAGAACGTCCACACCTTTGAAAAGGGAGAATAGTGGGGTGTCTTCAGATCATGTTAGTGATAAGCTTTATGTGGATCCTAGGATACTGGGAATGGATAGGCAACAGAATGTTTCAGAATCCATGTACTTAGATATCGGGAGGGAGAAGACAGTACGTGAACCCACCCCTTGGAATAGAGAGTTAAATAGGGTCATTCCTGAGACTCCTCTTGGGCAAAGGCATATACCCAGGTCCACCAGGAAAAGTGTAGATAGTACTAATTTTTCAAGAGATGCTACTATTCTGAAAGAAGTTAAAGACTCAAAGTCCCCTGTAGATTTCTGCCAAAAATTTGATACAGGTCTTGGTTTGGGTATAGGAGATGTGAGAAGGGGCCTTGATTTTGATAGTTCCCCGTTGCCACATAGAAGTGACAAAAATAGGTCAAGAATTGGTATATGGTCAGATCAGAATGTGGATGTACCCCAAGGTTGTGTTACTGGTCCAGCTATTTTTAGAGATGATGATGATTATGCCTATGGAAGGCATGATAGTAGAACAAAGATACCCCCTTCTTATGTTCAAATGATACGCAAAGAGAAAGAGCCTGATAAATTTGATGGCAAGTCAGTAGATTGGAGAGATTTTCTTGTACAGTTTGAACAAGTAGCACATTGGAATAGGTGGACAATGGAAGAAAAAGCAAAGCAACTTTGTTTGAGTTGAAGAGGGACAGCACAAAAGTTATTAGGGGATTTAAAACCCAATCAACTGAATAATTATGAAGTTTTTAAGTCTATCATAGCCCAAAGATTCCACCCACAGGAGAAGAGGTTAACCTATAAGTTAGAATTTAGGGCTCGTACTCGACAAAAAGGTGAAACATTTGCAGATTTTGGGTATGCTCTTCGTCGATTATGTTCCTTGGCTTATCCTAGCTTACCTTCTGATGCCCATGAAATATTGTTAGTAGACAGATTTGTAGATAGTTTGAGAAACTTTGAACTTCACAGACATGTACAATTTCAGCATCCTAAATCTCTTGAAACAGTTATAGTTTTGGCAACCGAGTATGAAGCTTTTGAGAGCTCACATATTAGTAAACCCCAGTATAATAGGGAAGATAACTTGTATTCTGTCCAGGAAGAAAAGATGACAACCCCCCAGGTGATAAAGTATCAGAAAACTACAATTTAATACAGCATACTCAAATGCAAATTGAGAAGCTTACTCAACTTATGAATGATTGTTTTGAGAAATTATCAGTTATCAAGTTTGTCAAGCAAGGAAAATAAAAAGTCAACACCATTTAAAATTAAATGGGAGTGCTTCATTTGTCATAAAAATGATCATTTATCATATGATTGTCCTCAGAAAAAGATTGAAACTGATAAACATAAAGCAAAACAGTCTCAGGTAAAAGCCCAAGGGTTGCGTTAGAGGCTGGAAACGTCACCCGAAAAGAAGATTCACCACAGCTACTTAAACAGAAAAATAGTATAACACAGTCATGTCTTTATGCCCCAGTTATGTTTGTTGGAACACCTTGTACTCTCTTGGTAGATACTGGATCAGCTGTAAGCCTATTGTCCAAACATACGTTTGATGCTTTAAATTTGAACGAGTCATATCTTAAAGAGTTTGATCGTGTTATTAGTGGAGCAAATGGAGGTCAACTGGAAGTATATGGTCAAATCTGTTTGTCTTTTTCTATTGGAGACAGTCTTTTTGAACAAGACTTTATTGTAGCTGATATGAGTTTATCAGGGATTTTAGGAATGGATTTTCTTGAGGATAACGATATAGCTTTGAAAATTTCAAAAGGCGGCATGGTAATAGGTGACAAGTATCTTCAGCTAAAAAGAGAATCTTCTTTGTTTTGTTCTAGAGTGAAAGCAGCAAAGACTGTAACTGTTCCACCCTCCTCGGAAATGATTATTTCTTTGAAACTTGAGAAGCATGATAACAAATTTTCCAGTTCTTTTCTGATAGAACCTGTTAAGTTGTTAGTAAAAAGGGGCGTGTTAGCTGTAAGAGCTTTGATTGAGTCTGGTAAGGTTAGAGTTGGAATTTCTGTTATTAATATTACAGATGAACCTGTAAAATTGAATGAAAATTTGACTGTTGCCACTCTTCAGCCAGTTGAAGATATATATAGTTCAGATGTAGTTCTTGGTTCTGAACAGAGGCAGTTCTCATTGAACTGTGTTCCAGATCATTTAAAGCCTTTAATTAAAACTGCTTCTAAACATTTAACCCCTGATCAGAGAGTACAATTGGAAGAGCTATTGTCGCAATATTGTGATGTTTTTGTTGGTCCTGATGGAAAGTTGGGTCGAACACAACTGGTTAAACATAAGATTGATGTGGGCAATAATCGGCCAATTAAGATTCCTCCTCACAGAATGGCAGTAACACAAAGGGAAGTTCTTGACAAGGAAATTGTTAAAATGTTGGAGGATGGTATTATTGAACCTAGTTCTAGCCCTTGGTCATCACCTGTACTTTTAGTGACAAAGCCCGGAAAATCAGTATGCTTTTGTGTGGATTATAGGGCATTAAATTCCATAACTAGAAAAGATGCTTATCCTTTATCAAGAATTGACGAATGCTTTGATGCTCTTGCTGGTTCAAAATGGTTTTGTACCCTTGATTTGGCGTCAGGTTACTGGCAGTGTGAAATGAATGAATCTGATAAGCCAAATACAGCTTTTTCAACATTTAAAGGGTTATACCAGTTTAATGTAATGCCGTTTGGACTTTGTAATGTACCTGCATTTTTGAGAGATTAATGGAATTGGTTTTGAGAGGGCTTCAATGGGAACAATGTTTATGTTACCTTGATGATGTAATTGTTTATGGTGAGACTTTTGAGAAAACTTTGAACAATTTGAGACTTGTGTTTGATCGTTTTCGTGAGGCTAATCTAAAGCTGAAGCCAAAGAAATGTGTTTTGTTTCAATCTAAAGTCAAATTTTTAGGACATGTGGTATCTGCAGATGGCATTAGTTGTGATATTGAGAAAATAGAGACGGTCAAAACCTGGCCTGTTCCGACTAATGTTGGAGAGCTTAGAAGTTTTCTGGGATTTGTAGGGTATTATAGACGATTCATACCAAAGTTTTCCACTATATCATCTCCACTTACTGCCCTTACAAAGAAATATTTGAAGGAATTTGTTTGGACTAAACAGTGCCCTAGGAGAGAGGGAACATTCATCTTGGATACTGATGCTAGTCAAACGGGGCTTGGTGCTGTTCTATTTCAAGTACATGATGGAGAGGAGAGGGTTATTGCTTATGCTAGTAAGACATTAAGCCCATCACAGAGACAATATTGTACAACATATAGAGAACTTTTGGCTGTAGTTACTTTTATTAAATATTTTAGACCATATTTATTGGGAAGAAAGTTTGTTATTAGGACTGACCATGCCTCCTTAATTTGGTTGAAAAATTTTAAGAATCCTGAAGGAATGGTTGCCAGGTGGATATCAATTATAGATACATATGACTACAGTTTTCAGCATCGGAAAGGTGCTTACCACACCAATGCAGATAGTTTGTCCAGACTTCCATATAAGCATTGCAAATGTAGTAACTGCCCTGATAATTGTAGTTTGGTTTCTAAGCCTCAATGTAAAGGTGCCATAGCCAAAGACGATTGTATTAAACGATCTATGGTTGCACTTGTTGTTACAAGGAGAGCTAAGAACATGTCTCAAGTTGTAAACAATCCTTTAGGTAAGGATAGTAGTTTGGAAATTGAAAGTTCAGGTCCCAATTGGTTACCTAAATGGTCAACGGAACTACTAGTTAAAATGCAAAAAGAAGACATTACCATTGGCAGAATGTTAGAACTTAAAGATACTTTTGAAATTAAGCCCAAACCATACTAGGTTGAACAATTTTCTCATGATGTACGGACAATATGTGGAATGTGGGGAATATTAGAGGTTCATAATAGTTTACTTCATTATAAATGGTTAACCAAGTATGGTACAAAGTTATTACTTGTTGCTCCTTTGGAAATTAGAAAAACAATTTTTAATGAGCTGCACTGTAAAAGAATAGCAGGTCACCTTGGTAGGGACAAAACAATGCATTCCATTCGACAGAGATTTTGGTGGCCAGGAATGACCTCTGATATTGTTAAATGGTGTAAACAGTGTGATAGCTGTTCTAGGTGTAAGCCAGGTCCTGGGATGGGTAAATCAATGTTACAACAAAGAATAGCTGGTGCACCAATGGATCGAATTGCTATAGATATTGTTGGAAACTGTCCTCTTACTGAAAATGGCAGTGAATATACTATAGTTGTTTGTGACTATTTTACCAAATGGGTAGAAGCTTTTGCTGTTCCGAATCACACAGCACTTACTGTAGCCGATAAGATTGTTACTGAGGTGATTTGTCGATTTGGGACACCAAATATTATTCATACTGATCAGGGTCGGGAATTTGAATCAGAGTTATTTAAAATTATGTGTGAAAAATTAGACATTGAAAAGACTTGTACATGTCCATATAGGCCTCAATCAGATGGACTAGTAGAACGTTTCAATAAGACTCTTCAGCAGATGTTGAAAGTTTTTGTAAATAAACATAGATCAGATTGGGATGACCATTTACCTTATGTTTTAATGGCTTATAGAGCCACATGTCATGAGAGCACTAAAAGTAGCCCTAATCTTCTTATGTTAGGTAGAGAGATAAAACTTCCTCTTGATTTAATTGTTGGTGAACCACCTGACTCTTTTGAACCTTGTTGCCCAATAGAATATGTGTTTTGGGTTGAAAGTAGCATGACTAGAGCTTATGAATTTGCTTATCAACATTTACAAAAAGCTGCAGTGAGACAGAAAAAATATTATGATAAACATTTAAAAGTAAGACAGTTTAAAGGGGGTGATTGTGTTTGGCGTTGGTATCCGCCACAAGCTAATGTAAAACTTGGAATGGGTTGGACTGGACCCTATTTGGTATTACAATGTATTTCGGAAGTTGTGTACAAAATTCACAAAAATTCTTATAAAAAAGCAATTGTTGTGCATGTAGATCATTTAAAACAGTATGAAGGTGTTAACCCACTTGATGATTGGAGACTAGATGAGAGTTTAGCTGAATCAGGAGGGTATGAGTTGACTTCTCATACAGGAAAGTCTCAGATTCTTGAACAAGACAGTGAAACTGATGAAGAGCAAGTAATTTTGGATAGTTTTCCAAATAGGAATAAACCCCAAACCCCTAAGAGGACCAGGTTTGGCAGAGAGGTTCATAAGCCTCTCATATATTCTCCTGAGTAGGTATTGCAGACCGCCAGATCAAACATGTAAATATGTATATATTAAAATATTAATATTTCAATAGACTGAGGTTTTATGAAATGGGAGAAATGAGGCTGGTTGATGAGTGAAATTAATTAAATGAATAAATGAATGGATTCTCTTATTTGAAGTGAAGTGTTGACATCAGAACAAAAGTGGCTTGTGATTGTTCAGTGGTGTGTAGGTTTTAGGATGGATTGCATTTTGGGGAGTATTTGATTGGGCCGTAAATTAAACCCAATTAAAGTTTAAAAGAAAAAAAATACAAAAAATAAAAAAAGTAATAAGATATACATTAATTCACAATTAATATTAAAGTTATGTAAGTTTAAGTTTGACAGTAGTTCTTAGTGAGAGTAATGTTTGGTAAAATATTCCGTAGCTGAGAATATGATGCACTGTTAATTAAGTTTGCATAAAGGCCTCTTAATATTTTACTTATCCTGTGGGGGATTTGTTATGTTTCAAGTGAGAGTATCAACAATGAGTGATTGGTGATCCATAGCTTGTATAAATCATTTGTACTAGCCCCTGAAGGGATAATTCAATACTATGAATGCTTGGTATGATTGGGGAACTATTGCTAAGCTGTTAGAAAGTAATAAATCTATATAATCAACCAGCCCTGTCAATAATGATAAATAATAATAATAATAATAATAATAATAATAATAATAATAATAATAATAATAATAATAAACAGCCCAAATGTAATATTTTATTAGAGACTGTTGGTTAACCAACATACCTTACAAACTATGTCATTTTGACAGAGAATGTTGGTTTACCAACATATGTTCCTGAAAGTGTCATTTATTGTGACATCTTTATTCCAGTGCAATATACAAGATGAGTGAGTTTATTGAGTTGGAAGTCCAAGAGAGAGAATTGCAGAGTTTGGACGAAGATTTGCGACCTGTATGGCCATCAGTTGGAATGGCATGTTATGTGCCTGAATGTTCATCCAGAAATCATCACTTCAGTTCTCATTCTACATTCATTAGACATTGGAAGACAATTCATGGTTCATCTGTCAACATGGTCTTCTGTCCTGTAGACAAATGTACCAAAAGCCATCCACAAAAATGCAATATCACATCACACATCAAGAAAGTTCATCCTTCAGACATATCTTCTATCAACCATAGTGTATCCCGTGAAGTAGAAAATTCAAAATTCATTGACCTTGGTTCTCTGCTGCCTCCCAGAATTGTGACATCTCTGGAAGACACTGCTGATGACTTCATATTCCCACCATTAACATATGATCTTCATGATGATTCCCGAACAAACTGCCGTGATGAAATTCTCAAATTTCATAAAAGACCTAGTGATGGACTTACAGTTATGACTACAGAAATAGACCCGCAGACAAATTGGTGGCATGGTGTGGCTTTAAAGAAGAGCAGAATTGAGTAATTTGTATTTTGGGTATTTTTTAGGTAACATTTTGGAGCTTTCTCTGACCACTGCTGATTTTTGTCAACCTGCCTTGTCTTTTGATATTGGGATTTTTTTTTTTATTGAGACCTCAAGTTTTTCGGTCTTTAAGGTGGGGGGAATGTAACAGAGATGGTTTTCAAAATATAGTATCAGTGAATAAATTGTTTTATAACTGTACCTGCATTCCAAAAGATATATATTTTAAGTATTATCAACAACTTTATTGGTCACACAGATTCGTGTTGTTGACGTGTTTGCAGTATTCATTTTCGGTAATTCTACTTTCGCTTTCCAAAATGTTTTGACGACTCTGATTGGCTTGTATAAAATAACAAAATCTGCCATTGGACAGTTACTGTATCATTGTCAATCATTGGTACAGTCTTAACTTGGTATTTATTGGGTGTAATACACCTGGATAGAGTATAAATACCACTGTTTTATCAGAAATAAAGTGTCTGACGGTTTACATCAAACCTGGACGTTCTCTGCTTTTTAGGTTAGTTCTTTTAGAAACCCCCTCACATGTTGTTTTACTTAGGGAGAGTTCCATTCCTTAACCTGAAATAGTAGGGTTATACTCCAGTATAAGTTGGGCTTTTGCTTACCAGTTGCATCACATGGATATGGACACCCAGTTTGGGGTAAATTGTGAACTATTATGTTAATTATCATAATTTAGTGATTTTTTTCTATCAAAAGATGGTGTTTATTGACCGAATCAGCAGTGGATAGTGATTAATCCATACAGTTTTCTTCATTCATCAATAAACTTCAGTTATTATTGAATTTTTGTGTTATTGTACTTTAGACTTAGCCTACAGCAGCTCGGAATTGCCATGACTCAGGAAGCTAACTGAATTTGGGCAATTTAGTAGCACTGTGGGTGCGCTACTGTTACACTATAAACAGAATTTTGCTTTCCGTTCAATAAGTCTACTTTCCTCTTGCACACAATTTCATACACACATTGTCTGGGATGTTGATCATTGATTTGTGTTTGGAGACAATAGGTAAAAGGTCATTGCTATTATAAATGAAACAGCCCTTGTAAAATTACTTTAAATCGTCTTGGCTTTACAACAGTTAACGTTAATAAACAGCTCTTATCGAAGAAGGATATGTCTTGAGTCACCTTTATTTGAATGGACTGAAAAGAGGCTATACTTTCTCCCCCCCCCCCCCCCATCAAAATAAATAAAAAACAAGAAAGCACCAAACCAAGGACAGAACCTGGCAGTAGCACCTTAGCAGTACTGGAGAAGCTAGAATTAATTCGAACTCTTTGTTTCTGATTCGACAAATAGCTTTTAAACCACTTAACAATTTTGATATGTCACAGAGTACACCCCAACTGAACGACTGGTTGTCTACAGAATCACATGAAGTGTGAAATATTTCTAGTAACTGATAGACACTACCATTCTTAACCCTTCTGTTGCTAAAAGATTCATCACAGCCGGCGACTGGATAAAAACTGCACCTAAAACGATTGACCTCTTACTATTTATTTCAAGCTTTTTGCTGGAAGAATTGACAACTTGACAGGCTGCATTCTGCTTTTATTTACGTCTACACGGGGCTGCTTAACGATTTTTATCCCGTCATGCATCAGTCAGGGCGGCATTCAAGTATGGTCTATTGCGTGCTTTGACAACAAGCAGTGGCATGTTCCAACATCGAACAAAAATTGTCACTCCTTTACCTTTCCCAGTTTTAACTTGTATTTTTTTTATCTGCGAGACAGTTAATAGCGGATTGGCTCTCAAGACTTCTGTTACAAGCTGATAAAACGAATGCTAACTGAAACATGGTGTTTTTGAAACCAAAATAAAAAATAATAACACGAGTCCTTTTTGTGCGTTGCAGAGCATAAGCGTGCAAAAGAAAGGTCATGACAAAAATGCCTTTCATTTTAGCATTTAGAAATGATTTCACATTAGTACATTGCTCCCGTTTTGACCCTAAACACAATTTAGAATGTCAATATGACACAATAGTCCCCATACATATGTTGAGGGATGCACTGGTGGGTTTAAATATGTTATTTCCGAAATTTTACCCCAAAATATACTAGGTGACACCTATGTGTCTCTCATGACATTGTACCATGTGTTGAGCACCATCGAGTTTCGATATATACAGTACGTGGAGAGTGTATTATCACTAAATCACCCGCAGAGTGGAGATTCCACCCGGGCATCAATTGCAAATTTGTTGCAAAGTATAATCATTACAAGCAAAGTTCCAGCCAATGGACCTCCGGGATAAACCCGGACGTCCATTGGCTGAAACATTGCTTGTGTTTTTTGTCCATATGTACATAATTTGAAAGTGATACTTTGGGTGATAACTTCACTCCACGGGTGATTTAGTTACAATCCACTATCCACGTACTGTATGGTTTTGGCTTCAAGTCGATAGGCCATGCCATGCTTGGGATTTAAAAATGACCTATACTCACATTTTTGTTTTCGACCATTTGTTCAGTATTAAAAGTTCCAAATGCGTTTCAAGAATGTAAATATGTGATTTCCATAAATTTACAGAAAAATATACTCAATGATCCCTGAGTGCCCCTGTGACGCCCACTTTTGTAGTAATTACCACTTTTGTGGTAGCTCACCACTTTTGTAGAAGTAAACGCCCACTTTTGTGGTAGCTCACCACTTTTGTAGTAACGTCGCCTACTTTTGTAGTAAAATGAGGTCTCCACTTTTGTAGTAACCATCGCCCACTTTTGTCATAAAAAAAACAAAGTCACCACTTTTGTAGTAACGTTTTTACCACTTTTGTAGTAAAATATTTCCCAGTTTTCAAAGGCTAAAATTATTCGCGCGATATGATCAGAGTTAAATCAAAGAATTTGCCCTTTCTCACTGATGGAACTTTGTATAATTCGACCCAAACTTATATTGACTAATTGCTTTGGGAAATCCATGCAAAACAATTTGGCACTTTAACCCTTTACCCAACACGGCGCTTATTGAGATTATTAAATTTCGAATCTTTTCCAATATAAGTTCCACCTATTTTCAATGAAACTACACATTGTATACACATTTGGATATCATTAGAACCCAAAAAGCCGATTCTGATAATATCCAAATTTCAATAGGTCTGCGAGAAATTTTGGAGATATTTAAGGCTATTTTAGGCTTAATATGGTCAATGTTCGGGCCGTTTTCGTCTTTATGTTGGGTAAGTGGTCAGCGTTTGACGCCTTCAGTCCGGTGGTAGCTGACCGCACATATCCAATCTATAAAAAGCATTTTCAATCGGTATATTCCTCCCAGTCAGTCTGCAAGTATCATGAATATTTGAATATTGCATTATACTATAAATATTGCTTGTGCGGATATTTTCAGGGCAACTCTGTTTTATGCGTCTTGTTATGACTTCTGTAAATAGGGGGGGGGGGGGGGGGGATCTTGAGGCTTGCGATTTTAGAATACGGTTTTAGCTACTCTTTAAGCTCATCTAAAAATTATTAAAATCTTCGAATTTATCATTTTGCCGTTCCTGACACAAATGTCGACAAAGGAATACACATTGTTAGTATGCATCGCTGACTGTCTGAACTCGTTTGCTCATGTAGGTCACAATGACACCGTGCATTAAGGCGCACTGCACGTCGATTGTGTACGTCTTGATGTTGGAGAGCTGATAGCTGCTCGTCCGTGCTCACCAGGACGTTGTCTGTGAGGGTGGGGATGGGAAGAGAGGCTTGGGGGACTCCGGTTTTTCCCGCTTGTAGAGCTTTCATCGACGCTGAACGATTCTGCTGTTGAAGTGTCTTTAAATTCAGACGGGTTTCTCTATTATAAAATAAAGTTTTCTTTTCTGAAATCAATACCTGATGGCCCTACATACCAATCCCAAGTTTCGGTCTGATCGCCCCAGTAGTTTCCGAGATCGTTACTGCGCATGCGCGAAGACGGACCCCCACCCCAGTTCCGATGGATGGAAAACCTTTCCAGGACCGAACTACATACGCATGCTAAGTTTCGTCCCGATTGGCCCAGCCGTTTTCGAGTCTATAACGAACACACACACACACACAGCGGCATATTAAAAGGAAAAAAAACGTTTCAGTAGGAAATGTCTGTGCCAGTGCGATTTTTTAACCTCAAACACACACGCTCACACACACACACACACACACCCTCACCCTCACACACACACACACCCTCACACACACACACACTCACACAGAGACACACAAGCTCAAATATATAGTAGACTAGCTGGGGTGCCCGACGGTGGCAAATCACTACCCGGTGGAACGTACATACAAATTCTAGGTTTCGTCCCAATCGGATTTGTAGTTTCCGAGATCATCACTGCGCATGCACAAAGATAGGCTGTCACGTCATAGCCGACAGAGGCCAGTTAATTGCCGACATACAAACCCCATGTTTCGCTCAAATCGGGCCAGTAGTTACCGAGATGGTCATAGCGCATACGCGAGGATAGCCCCCCCCCCCCCCCCCCCACACACACACTCCAGAGCCGATGGTGGCAAATCACTACCCGATAGACCATACATACAAATCCCAAGTTTTGTCTTGATCGGCCCAGTAGTTTCCGAGATAGTTACTGCGCAAGCGCGAAGACAGGTCCCCACCCCATACCCGACGGTGGCAAATAATTAACCGATGACCCTACATACAAACACCAAGTTTTGTGCCGATCGGCCCAGTTGTTTTCGCGATCAATACTGTGCATGCGCGAAAATGCCCCCCCCCCCCCCCCACAACCCGGGAAGGTTTTTAATCTATTCGAACATGTGGGTGGGGCCATCTTAGTGCATGCGCAGTGACAATCACGAAAAGGACTGTGCCGATTGGCTTAAAATCTGAGATTTGTACGTAAGTTCCTTCCTGCAGTGTCCTGGGCCACTCAAATTGCTCATGTTCGGCTCAGCTGTCCATGTAAATCATTCCTGTACGGAGTAGGGCACCAAGCTAGTCTATTAAACATTTGAGTTTATTTGTCTGTGTCTGTGTGTGTGTGTCTGTCTGTGGGTTTGCTATAGACTCGAAAACGTCTGGACATATCGGGACGAAACTTGGCATGCACATGTAGTTTGTTCCTGGGAAGGTTTCCACCCATTGGACCTGGGGTGGGGCCCGTCTTCACAAATCTGTCTGTCTGCCTGTGTGTTCGCTATAGACTCGAAATCGGATGGGCTGATTGGGACGGAACTTGGCAGGAGTATATATTCCGGTCCCGGGAAGCTTTTCCATCCATCGGACCCAGGGTGGGGGCCCGCCTTCGCGCATGTGCAGTGACAATCTCGGAACTACTTTTGCGATCGGGACAAAACCTGGGATTTGTATGTACGTTCCACCAGGTAGTGATTTGCCACCGTCGGCTATGGGGTGTTAGCCAATCTTTGCGCATGCGCAGTGACAATTTCGAGCCTCCATCTAATCTATCTATATATTTGAGTAATCTTGCTTGTCTATTTGTCTGTCTGTAGGTATAGACTCGAAAACGTCCGGGTTGATCTGGGAAGAAATTTGGCATGGGTGTGTGGTTCGGGCCCGGGAAGGTTCTACGCTACTCGGACGTGGTGTGGGGCCCCGTCTTCGCTCATGCGCAGTGACGATTTCGGAAACTACTGGGCCGATCGGGACGAAACCTTGGATTTCTATGTAGGGTCCACCGTGTAATCATTTGCCATTGTCGGGTATGGGGTGCTGCCCGGCTTCGCGCATGCGCAGTGACGATTTCGGAAACTACTGGACCGATCGGGACGAAAACTGGCATTTGTATGTATGGTCTTCGGCTATGGGGTGGGGGCCAATCTTTGCGTATGCGCAGGTGCGCAGTGTCAAAAACCCGGACAAAGTCGGGCACCCAGCTAGTGTACTATATATTTGAGTCTGTCTGTCTGTCTGTCTGCCTGCCTGCCTGCCTGCCTGCCTGCCTGCCTGCCTGTCTGTCTGTCTGTCTGTCTGTCTGTCTGTCTGTCTGTCTGTCTGTCTGTCTGTTTCTGTCTGTCTGTCTGTCTGTCTGTCTGTCTGTCTGTCTGTCGAAACTTGGCATGCGTATGTAGTTCGGTCCTGGGAAAGTTTTCCACCCATCGGACCGGGAGTGGGGGGGGGGGGGGAGAACCGTCTTCGCGCATGCGCAGAAACGATCTCGGAATCTACTGGGCCTATCGGGACGAAACTTGGGCTTTGTATGTAGGGAATATCGGGTAGTGATTTGTCATCGTCGGGTGTTTATGTGGGGGCGTCTTCGCGCATGCGCACTTACGATTTCGGAAACTACAGGTCCGATCGGGACGAAACCTGGGTTTTGTATGTACGTTCCACCAGGTAGTGTTTTGCCATCGTCGGCTATGGCGTGTTAGCCAATCTTTGCGCATGCGCAGCGACTATCTCTGTAGCCCGGACGAAGTCGGGCACCCCCAACTAGTCTATATATATATTTGAGTAATCTTGTTTGTTTGTTTGTTTGTTTGTTTGTTTGTTTGTTTGTTTGTTCTTTATAGAATCAAAAACGGCTGGGCCGATCGGGACGAAATACGGCATGGTTGTGTGGTTTGGACCAGGGAAGGTTTTAGGCTACTCGGACGTGAGGTGGGGGCCCGTCTTCGCGCATGCGCAGTAACGATTTCGGAAATTACTGGGCCGATCGGGACGAAACCTGAGATTTGTATGTAGGGTCCATCGTGTAGTCATTTGCCATCAGCGGGTATGTGGTGGGTTTTCATCTTCGCGCATGTGCAGTAACGATCTAAGAAACTACTAGGCCGATCGGGACGGAACCTGGGATTTGTATGTACGGTCAATCGGCTAATGATTTGGGAGCCAATATTTGCGCATGCGCAGTGACAAAAGCCCAGACGAAGTCGGGCTCTCAGCTAGTCTATATATATATTTGAGTAATCTTATTTGAGTAATCTTGTCTGTTTGTTTGCCTGTTTGTTTGTTTGTTTGTTCTTTATAGACTCAAAAACGGCTGGGCCGATCGGGACGAAATTTGTCATGGGTGTGTGGTTTGGGTCCGGGGAGGTTTTAGGCTACTCAGATGTGGGATGGGTCCCGTCTTCGCGCATGCGCTGAGACTATATTGGAAATTACTGGGCCGATCGGGACAAAACTTGGGTTTATATTTACGGTCCTTCGTCAACGTCGGCTATGGGGTGGAAACCAATCTTTGTGCATGCGCGGGCACAAAAGCCGGAACGAAGTCGGGCACCCAGCTAATCTATATATATATTTGAGTAATCTTGTCTGTCTGTTTGTTTGTTTGTCTGTTTGTTTGTTCTCTATAGACTCGAAAACGGCATGGCCGATCGAGACGAAATTTGGCACGGGTGTGTGGTTCGGGTCCGGGAAGGTTTTGGGGGGGCTATTCGAAATCGGCATGCGCAATGACGGGCT
The DNA here is from genome assembly GCA_031216915.1 of Pictodentalium vernedei. NCBI lineage: Eukaryota > Metazoa > Mollusca > Scaphopoda > Dentaliida > Dentaliidae > Pictodentalium > Pictodentalium vernedei. The sequence goes on along the minus strand of CM062293.1, from coordinate 320,066,286 downwards.
CGGAAACTACTGAACCGATCGGGACGAAACTTGGGATTTGTATGTAGGGTCCATCGGGTAGTGATTTTCCCCCGTCAGATATGGGGTGGGGCCGTCTTTGCGCATGCGCAGTGACGATGTCGGAAACTACTTTGCCGATCGGGAGGAAACCTGGGATTTGTATGTATGGTCCATCGGGTAATCATTTGCCATTATAGGGTATGGGGGTGGGAGCTAATCTTTGCGCATGCGCAGTGACAAAAACTCATCGTCGGGTGTGTGTACGGTCAATCGGGTAATGATTTTCAGGGGTGGGAGCCAATCTTTGTGCATGCGCAGCGGACGAAGTCGGGCACCGAGCTAGTCTACTATGTATTTGAGTTCGTTTGTGTGTGTGTCTGTCTATTCGCTATAGACTCGAAAATGGCTTGGCCGATCGGGACGAAACTTGGCATGTGTATGTAGTTCGGTCTCGGGAAGGTTTTCCACCCATCGCACCGGGGAGGGGGGGGGGGCGTCTTCGCGCATGCGCAGTGACGTTCTCGGAAACTACTGGGCTGATCCGGACGAAACTTAGGATTTGTATGTAGGGGCCATCGGGTAGTGATTTGCCATCGTCGGGTGTGAGGTGTGTTCCCGTCTTCGTGCATGCGCAGTGACGATCAAGGAAACTACTCGGTAGTTTGGACGAAACGTTGCATTATGTATAACTTTCATCACGTAGTCTTCTGGGGCACTCAAGTTGCGCATGTTCAACACACCTGTCCCCATTTAATTCGTTCTCGGGTGAAGGCGGTCCCCAGCTAGTATATATATATATATATATATATATATATATATATAAAATATAGATAGATTAGATATACTACATGGAGTGCCCGACTTTGTCCGGGCTTGATTGAGTTCAGTTGGATTGTATGGAAGCAAACATGTGCCACATATAAAAAAAATGCCTGATACTAAGTCCAAATTGGGAGATAATAACTCATGATTAGGAGTTACTAAGTCCTAATTAAGAAATAATAACTCCTAGTTAGGACATGTTATCTCTAAATTGGGAGATAATGACTTCTACTGAGGAGTAATTATGTCCTAATTAGGAGACAATACTTCTAATTAGGACCTAGTATCTCCTATTTAGGAGATAATAAGCCCCAACTAGGAGACAATAAGTTCTTATTAAGGGATAATAACCCTAATTAGGAGACAATAACTCCTAATTAGGACATAGTATCGCCTAATTAGAAAATAATGGGATATGTTAGTCCCTAATCTTTTCCTCAAACACAGTTTGTTGGTGTCCTGTCGGCGTTGTCCTCTGCTTGTTACCTTAACACCAGCCGCCAGGCATTCTATATGAAACGTGCCGCTTACATTTGTACCTCTGAAATAAATTGCCCCTCCCCCCCCCTAAAAAAATAGCTAAAATAAAATCATATTGGAAGCGCTCTGTTTCCATTCTATCTTTCGCTGTACAAACATTGGCTAGGCGAATTCTCATGACTCCGGGCTGACATCAAACACCAGAGCCGACTTCTCCTGACCTCGGGACAGACATCTCACGCCAGTATCAACTTCTCCTCACCTCGCAAGGCCGACTTTTGCGGGCGACTTCTTTGAAATCGATTTCTCCGGTTCCCCGGACCAACTTCTTCAGGCCGACATCTTTTATTAGGATGGGGGTTTTAAGATACAGCTTTTTTAGGGCTGACCGTAGTAATGGTTTGAATTCCCTATTGACATCACTAAGTCGCTTTGCTACATACACCCCAGTTTAGTACGGGGGTATGTACTAGACACAATTCAAGTACATAAGAGTACGTTCCGGTAGTCTACTAGTGCTATAAAAAGCCCGACCTCGCCTTATTTTCCTTACTTTGATGAAATGATGTCCGCAATATTGGAGAGAGACACAAATACAAATAATCCCCTTTCACCCCCTCCCTCCGGCTCTTTTTTGATGAAGAGCCACTATTTCCAAGTTTCCTGTATAATAATGTTTAATTTGGCGATACTATAACCAAGTGATAACGTGCCAATGCAAATAATATCACTGCCCCTCCCTCTCAAATGAGTCAAAAAGACGGTTTGTCTTTTTTCCAGCATTTGAATTGCTGCAAAATTTCTAATTTTGGGTATTTATCCAGTCACTGTTCTCAGTAACCCCAATTCCAACGCCCCATGTTAGCGCCCCATTGCTAAACATCAGGCAGGCCCCTGGCGGCCCAAAATGAGTCTGTGGAAGCTATTAGGATGTGCGCACAATGCTCTCTTTTTCATACTACTCTTTGACTCATTTCGCTATTTTGGTGTCCCAGCGCCCCATTTCAACTATTTGTATCTATGTCCCAATTTTAGCACCTCCTTTTAGCGAGGGATTTATAAGCGTCAGGCTTTTTGGTGTCCACAATTGAGTCCATGAGACCGATGAAAATTAGCGCAATGTTCTATTTTCCATACGTCTCAAAATGGGGGGTATGAAAATGAAAGCATCGCGCCCATTTTAATAGCTTTCACAAACGTATTTTGGGTGTCAAAGTTAAGGAAACGGGACCTAAAAACATTACCTCGTACTATAATACAAACCTTTGGGCTACAAAGGGAAATAGGGTACTGTAGTGAACCCATACGACGGGCAACGAAGTCAAAGTAGGTAAAATAGAATCCTAGGTATACGAGAACTGCCCAGTCGCCGTAGGCCACCTATGTAAACTCATACCCAAACCAACAAAATAGCCCCCCGGACCACTTATATTTTTCCAGACTTATGCACCTACACCTGTTTCTGTAGATTTCTATACAGAGTCTCCCAGACAGCCCAAGCCATTACCACAGTCGTCAGTGCCAGATATTAAAAGGTACTCCTCGACCATTTCTATGAATTCAATTCACACATCAATACCCATATTCCTAGAGAAGTTCTATGTATATAGAAGCGATTATAGGCCACCCGAATGTATTCATACTAGAGTCTAAAATTGGGACCCTCTTATGACGTCATAACGTCGGCGCCGTCAGAACGTTTTCAAATTCCCTTCACATTCTAGAACGTTTTTGTGAACATGTCTTGTGGGACTATTATAATCCCTGATGGGTACGGGTATGGGATGGGAAAATCTCACCCGAGGGCAAGATATTTGGGCCAGGCACGAGGCATGCCGAGTGTCTGGACCAAATATCTTGTCCCGAGGGTGAGATTTTCCCATCCCACATCCGTACCCATCAGGGATTATTTTTCTCCCCCCATCATACAGCGGTTACGTTAGCCAAAGGTAATCGGCGGCCACGTGCTGATAAAATCAACTCATTTGGTATTAATTGTTTTGAAAAACTAATGACACCATCGGAAAGAGCATGCAAAAGTTATGTATATACCAATGGTATATACCACGAAATCAATTAGGAACGGTGGCATCTTGGGGTTTGAAGAGCTTTAGAGCATCAAACTTTGATCACACGGCATTCTGATGTCGTCAATATGAATTAGTTGGTAACTAGAAACTGATACGATATGCATAACGTCATAATAACGTTGTAAATGTATAACGTCACGTGGGTGGGGTGGGATACACCTGTCTCTCCCTGCTATCTCACCCTGGACAGACGTATGTTACATATGCAGTGGGGGGAGAAAACGTGTTCTATTGACACCCGTGTTACTACTCGCGTCTATCATGAAAGGATGGCCGAGTGAAAACAGAAGATCTACCCAACCCCACCCCTTTCACCCATTCCAGAAGACGTCGGTCTGAAAAAGTTGGTTCTGAGAAATCGGTCCCAGAGAAGTCGCGCCGGAAAAATTGGCCCGCACTTGTCGGCCCGAGAGGTCAGGAGAAGTCGGTCCTGGAGTTAGAAGTCTGCCCGAGGTCAGAACTCGACTCTGAGAATGTCACACTGGGGTAAGGAGGAGTCATTCTGGAGTCATAAGTCACCCCGCCAAAATTTATACTTCGAAAGAAATAAATGGAAACAGGGTGTTTCTAATATAATTTTATTTTTACTACTTTTCACGGGGATGGATTGAGGTGGGGTGGGGGTGACCATTTATCTTAGAGGTACAAAATGTAAACAGCAAATTTTATAACGAATACCTGGCGGATGGTGTTTCTGTAACAAACTGAGGACTGCGCCGAAACGACACCAACAAATTGTGTTTGAAGGGAAGATTCGGGAATTATATACCAAATTATCTCCTAATTAGGATTTACTGTGTCTTAAAAAGGAGTTAGTATCTCCTAATTATGACTATTATCTCCTAATTAGTAGTTATTATCTGCTAATTAGGAGATACTAAGATCTAATTTGGACATAGCATCTCCAGATTAGTAGTTAGTAAGTCCTAATTAGGAGTTATTATCCCTTAATTAGGAGGTATCGTCTCCTAATTAGGACATATTTCCTAATTAGGACTTATCTCCCAATTAGGACATATTATCTCCGAATTAGGACTAATTATTTACTAAACAGGAGTTATTATTTCCTAATTATGAATTAGTATCTCTCAATCACGAGTTATTATCTCGGTATCTCTAAATTAGGACATATAGTATCATTCACTTTTTTTTAGATGTGGCAGTAATACGCTTCCATTGTATTCAGTTTGGTTAAAACAAAGAATACTGAAGACGCCGGTGTTCGGTTTCTTATTTTGCAATATCTTCTGAAGAAAGAAACATGATCATGTACGCGGGAACATTAAAGGTTACACGTTTATGAAAGAACTGTTTGCCTTTTCCAGTTGCTAAATAATACAATTGAAACTTTCACTTTTCGCTCACAGAATTTGAGTTCCCATCCCCTACTGGTAAACGCTCTTTGAACTTTTAGTGTTCCGGGATGTAAAATAATTAAAAAAAAACACATTTCTGCCAAATTAATAAATGTTTCATTTTGTGCTTTCAAAACATACTCTATGATTTTAACTGGAATGAGCACGTTACTATGAGAGCCTATAAGCTATGTTTCGACAGAAAAATGCAAAACAAGCAGATAACAAGAAAATGAATTGCTCTTTCAAAATGAAGTTTGTATGTCTATTTTTGTCTCATAATAAATAAAAACACATTTTTGTGTGCATTGAATGATTTTTCGTACGAAAAATGATTTATTTTAGAATTGAAATGATGGGGATTCATGTTAGCCAGGTATTGAAGTACCTAATCTGTTGTTCTAACAGGCATTCGTGCCACATGCTAACCAAGAAGAGACAATAATAATGGTTCTAACTTATATTCTGTAACTGGTGCTTGAAGTGATGCGAGTATTGGGCTTCGAGTGTAGGACCCAAGACGTGAGACAAACAGAAAAAAACTGTTTTCAGCCCCTTAGATTGGCTCGGAAAAAAGTAACACTGGGCCGCGTATACATGTAAGTAATGGAAAATGTGGGGAAGGGGAGGGGAGTCCAAGGCTTTGCTTATATCTAAATTACTCTGGAACCAAGTACCGGGAGCCTCTGGAAGCCAGAAACAAGGAAACGCTCAAATGGAAGTGCCCACCGTCACTTTTCCGACAGTCATTTCCGCGTCAATCATATATGTACCATTTTCATCTTATCTCGGACTACAATAAATAATTATTAATTACTTCATTCATTAATTATTATTCCCTCCATATTTGACGTCTGGGAACAAATGGCCTATTTGGTCCAGGAAGATCTACAAAATAATCAACCACTTGTTATATTCATATTATGAACATAACAATTGATTGATTGGTTAGTAGTTGTAACAAACAACCAAATTACCTCCAAGGAATCTCAAACTTTCCAGCAAACGTACAAATCACGGAAAATTCTCATGAATGAACTCATAGCACCACACCACAGAGATGAAAAGTATTCAAACATTCCATATATTTGATCATTCACCTATGTTTTGGTCCACGGAAACTGTTTCCTAAATCAGATGTCAGTGTTGGATCTCCAGCAACCCCTTATAACAGAATTTGTGACAACCGCTCTCATCTTTGACTTTGGGGACCTAACCCCCCCCCCCCCCACCCCCACCACCCCTGCTCATCGCTATGTAAGTCTCTCCTCGACAGGAGTTTCCTACATGTGCCAACGACGTTTAATTTGAAAGCGTGCGTGCATAATTATGTACGTAATACTCACCTGTATTGAATATTCGTCTTCAGATTAAATATCGCAATAAAAGCTTCTCTTCACAGAGGAAATATAATCTTCTCTTTACAAGAAAAATAGCGCAAAGATGCAGTTTCAATTATAAAAAAAGAGCCCACTAAAAAGCAAAATTGCAAAAATGTCATTATTATGGTTTTCCTACAGGTGCGTCTTTTTTAATGATAGAAATCGACAACTTCGCGTATCTTTACCATTTCGACATGATAGAAGTCGACAACTTTGATTTTCCCCCCAAAGGACCAGCACCTCAACATCAAAGAATAGCACAGGGAATCCGGGCTTTTAGAAATGTTATGTTATCAAAATTACAAAGAATTAACCTATGAAACTTTGGGCAGAGAGTTCCGTTTCGTAGATCTGAAAATCTTTGATCTAAGTCCTTGCCAATTCACACCCTTCTCATCTGAATGAAAAAGGGTGAATCTGAACTGAAACTGCCAAAACATAGTATTCTCAAAACCTTTTGTAAAGCTTGGGAAATGCCAAGGTTGATTAATTTTGGTTAAACACTTAAACAGCCAGAGTCATAGAGTGCTGGACAGTGTCAAGGGGATGAAGCCGGGAGAACTATCGGACAGAGACGAGTCACTGTCAAACTGTTTAAGTTACTAATCCCACTGAAGTAGGGTTAGTATTGGTTAAATGTACGGACATATTCAATGAGCGGCATGCCTTATCACACAACGACATACTTGAATATAAAATACACAATGTGTAATCACAAATAGAAACCCCACAAAAACTTTTTAAAACGACCTGACACCCCACCCACATATGCCCATAGTACTGGCTGAAAGACGAACGGACAGACCGAATATATTCCTGTCATGGTAATCTCAACAAAGAGAGCTCAACCTAAAATAAAAAGATGAAGATGAAAATCTGATCATTTCGTGTGGACATCTGAAATGAAACGGTTTGTTCAAAATTTTCAAAGTCTAACAGTTTTTGAAAATGTTACTACAAAAGTGGTAAAAACGTTCCTACAAAAGTGGTGACTTTGTTTTTTTATGACAAAAGTGGGCAATGGTTACTACAAAAGTGGAGACCTCATTTTACTACAAAAGTGGGCGACGTTACTACAAAAGTGGTGAGCTACTACAAAAGTGGGCGTTTTCTACTACAAAAGTGGTGAGCTGCTACAAAAGTGGACAGTTACTACAAAAGTGGGCGTAACAGCCCCTGGTGACCTTGGCAGATATTTTGAATTTCCGTCCAGTTTATATTTATCAGGCGTTGATCTCAAATCAACTGGCTGTACCATATACGAGATAAAAGTATGACTTACTTTCAAAATCTTCAACTCTGCCCACTTGTTTGACACCTAAAATTCATAAATGATTTTTCAGAAGGCTTTAGTGGGTCTAAAGGTGTGATATCTAGTCTTTATAAAAAGCGCATCGGATGACTCCTGTGTGACGCCGGTGAGTTTGAACCATACTTTAAACCTCTATCGAGTTTGAGATGTTTCTGGCCTTCTTTGATCGTTGTTATAAATGCAGCATGGACAGCTACAGCTTCCGCGAAGAATTAACGTCTGTGAATTAATTATTAGTCACCGACGAAAGACTAACTTATTGTTAATTATTAATTAGTATGCATCCAGAGAGATATTTACACGCGCGCTAAATGACAGTGTTTACTGTTTACAGTCATTATATTGGCGCACATTCGATGTATTTGTTAAAACATAAATAGATTTGGGACACATGTACAATAGGATCAAAATATCTGTTATTGTCCAATGGAAACATACTTAACTTTTAACCGAGTATTTTCGGTTTCAGGAAAAAACGTCAGTTGAAAGTTTTACATCTAGTGGTGGCAAGAGATTTGTTATCCTGGGCAGGAAGAACCAGATTCAAGGAGCGAATCCGTTTCGTTACACACAATAACGCGAGAACTTCTGTTCTTCTCTTGCACTTACCTCCTAAGACAGACAGTGTGTGAGTTCTGTACATTTGGATCCGCTGTATACTGTGCATCAATTTGGATTCAAATCCAGGATTTGGACAGGGCATTAAATGTATTTGTGGTCTCGCGTCTTCATATACAGCACTCGCGGTGTGATCTGGTATTTAGCCGCAGGTGGGTAGGCATCAGCTTATACTCTTACTTGCTGTGTTGATTGAAACTAAAGTTTCAATGACGGAGCTCCATAACTCACTGAGAAATTTTGCATTTCGTGGCCCATCGTGGATGCTACTAATGTGTCTTGAAAAATAACATTTCCAAGTGGAAATCTCTTTGATCGTTGGCAAGGAGAGAGAATTTAACCACCACTTCTAAACTTCTTGCACACTACTTCAGGTATATTCTTCCGACAGGTAGCAGGACTATAATTTGTAGAGTCACTCACTGATCCTCAGTTTTTCTCTCGCTTTTTCTTACCAATCCCCACCCCCTCTTTAAGGGTTCATCGAAATGCCTAACACGTGTCACCAGTCACTTCCTGAATATATTTTTTTTTTTTTTTTTTTTTTAATTTTTTTTTTCTTGTCAATCTCGATCCTCTCATCAAGGGTTCACCGATATGCTTAACACGTGTCAGTAGTAATGCCCGTGTGCACTATAGAAATATGAGACACCTCTGACAAATAGTCTTCCACAGCGACACAAATGTATATAGATTATATTTTATTTTTTGAATTTATGACCAGCTGTCACAAGCTGAATTTGTTCATCTGTTATATGTTTTTGTCTAGTTTTAACTACAAAAGTTCATTAACTTTTGTTCCACCACTGTCTATAACTCACATATTTTTATCTTTCATGATGCTTACTCATGGCGAATGAAAACATAGCTTTGGACGAGATACAGAGTGATGACCAGTACAATTTCGCATTCAAGTATAATCACTCAATACAGGACGATGATTCAGAGTCTCCTTTCACTATTCATGGTCATTCCTGCAATTATTTTTCCCCCTCCAACTTTAAACAAGCTTTCCGCAGGCGAGGAAAAAACGTAACCCTTCTAAGCCAAAACTGCAGAAGCCTTAATGCCAACTGGGACTCATTCACCAACTTCCTCTGCGACATTCAACAAGGTGAGAACATGTTTCTCACTGAAATTTTCAAACTACATAAACACATCAATTATAAAATCAATGGCTACCATCCACTTGTCTATAAGACTCGCCCAAGTCCGGATGACGGCAGAGGGGGTGTAGGACTTTTTGTTTCTGAGAATGTTTCTTTCAGATTGAGACCCGATCTAGCGATCTTCATTCCCCATGTCATTGAAACTATTTTCGTGGAGATCAACCCAGGACGCAAAAATTCATATATTGTTGGATGCATATATAGGCCAAACTCCGCACCTCTGGCAGATATCGATGTGTTTGTCTCTTCTGTAAATGATATTCTCACTAAAATCAACGTGGAGCACAGCAAGGCTTTCCTGCTTGGCGACTTTAATATAGACTTGCTCAATTTTAACAACCACAGTAAAACTAACTCATTTATAGATAATATGTTTAGTGACGGATTCATGCCAGTCATAACAAAACCCACGAGAATAACCGAGCATTCGGCAACCCTAATCGACCATATCTATTCCAATAATGTCTCAGCTAACTATCACGCAGGAATAATAATTACTGATATCTCAGATCACTTCGCTACATTCTATATACAGGAAGGTGATAGTGAGCCTAACAAAACATTACCCTCACTCGGAAGATCATTCAATAGAGTGAATATGGACCTATTCAATACTAGGCTACACAACACCAGCTTCGATCCAGTCTATAGCTGTACGTGTGCCAATGCAGCATACGAAGCGTTTATGGGTATTTATCTTGACACATTCGAATACGCATTTCCCCTGAGAAGCGTGAACTTACCTAAAAAGCTCATAAAACGTCAGCCATGGATGACATCGGGTCTGTTACAGTCCTCCCTAACTAAAAACAAACTTTACCTACTGAAACTGAGAAAGCCCACGGAAGTTAATATAAATAATTACAAAACGTTCTCCGTAATTTTCAATCAAGTAAAGAGACGAAGTAAGGCGGCATAATATAATGATATCTTAGAAATCAACAAACATGACTCTAAAAAAACATGGCAAATACTTCGTAGTATAATCAACAAATCAAAATCCGAGGCGACCCTCCCACCCAGTATATCTCATAATAATGTTCAAATAACTGACCCTGAAAAAATCGCCTCCAGTTTTAATGATTACTTTGCAGAAATTGGTCAGACTATTAACGATCACGTGCCGACCCCTATTAACAACTTCGGTGATTTTATGAATGGAAATTACCCTGACTCTTTTTTATAACCCCAACAAACGAGCAAAAAATTATATTGACAGCCGAAAAACTGAAAGGGAAAGTGAGTACCGACGCTTTCAATTTATCTACCAGAATTATGAAAGGGACAATTTCTGAGGTCGCTACACCCTTGGTTCATATCTTCAATCATTCATTTATCCAAGGCAAAGTCCCCGATAAAATGAAGATAGCAAAGGTAATACCAATCTTTAAAGGGGGTAATAATTCCCGCGAGCTAGGTAACTACAGACCGATTAGCTTATTACCAGCTTTTTCCAAAATACTGGAGAAAATAATGAACCAGAGACTCTCTAATTTTCTGAATGATTTTAATATTCTGTACGAACATCAGTACGGCTTTCGCAAAAAACACTCCACTCTCCATCCCATCATGCATCTTTTGCAGCATGTTGCTGAATGTAACGATAAGCCAACAAAAGACTCTACTCTTGCCGTCTTCATAGATTTGCCCAAGGCATTTGATTCGATCAGCCATGAAATATTACTTAGTAAACTGGAATTTTACGGAATAAGAGGGATAAGTAAAATTTGGTTCCAAAGTTATTTATCAGATAGAGAACAATTTGTGGAGTATAATTCGAAACGATCTCCAAACCGACATGTAACTTGTGGGGTCCCCCAGGGGTCTGTGCTGGGACCTATTCTCTTCTTACTTTACGTCAATGATATGAGATACTCCACTGTGCTCAACTTACTGTCCTTTGCTGATGACACAACCCCGTTTACAGCTGGTCATGGCCTGAATACACTGGAGACTAATGTGAATACTGAACTGAATAAAATATTCGACTGGTGCTGTTGTAACAAACTCCAGGTAAACGCCAATAAGTGTAAGTACATCATGCTCCACCCACCAAACAGTCCGCACAAATCTGATTTGCTAAACATCTTTCTTAACGATACCAAGCTCTCACCCGTCGGTAACTCCCAACAAGATAAAGTGGTTAAGTTCTTAGGAGTATACCTTGACGAAAATCTCAACTTTAAGTACCACACTTCCACAATATGTTCCAAGATGTCAAGCGCAGTTTATTGTCTGAACAAAGTAAAAAACGTGCTTCCCAAGAAATCATTGAAACTATTGTACTATACCTTAGTTCATAGTCACTTGCTATATGCAATCCAAATCTGGGGCCACGGGTCATCTAACAGTAAAATAAATTCTCTGCAAAACGCGCTATGCGAGTAATTAGTTGTAAGAAGTTCAATAGCCACACTGATCCCCTATTTAAGGCCAATAACATCTTGAAATTTAACGATCTCTATAAATTGAACGTTTCCTTATTTATGCATGATTGGAAGAATGATAATTTACCGGATTCTTTCAAAACATTTTTCAATATACATTCTTCAGCTGGAAGTCGAACAAGACAAGTTGGCATGATACAGTCGCACAAACCTAGAACCCAATTCTCTGCTAACCTGCCATAACATAGTTTCCCAAAAATTTGGAATGAAATTGATACCAACTTACGGGCCCTCCCCAGGCACGTCTTCAAGAAACAGTTTGTTAATAAATGTATAGAAAGCTTCTCCTCACATGTTATCTGTTCGTATCATATGTGCCCAGACTGTAGACCTAACGCTCAATGACACATGCGCGCTTCAATACTTCCCGGTGGGACCCAAGACACACACAGAGAGAGAGAGAGAGAGAGAGAGAGAGAGAGAGAGAGAGAGAGAGAGATGTGCATCGGAATGATGGATGCGGGAAGGGCGAGGCCAGCTCCACTTCGAAACAGATACTTCCACCTCCCCATCGCTCTTTTCCCGATTTGAAGTGCTTCTGCTCAAGGCGCCGTTTGTTTTGGGTCGTCAAGAAAAAGGAAACCGCTTGCCGCAAGTCTCCATCTGTCTGACCACAAATGGGATTTCACCTGCTATCTCGTCCAACCGACCTCGAATTAACCACGTTTAATGTGTTTTGACCCTTCACCAAAACTGATTAACTTTGAATATTATCTCGCCATTCTATAGAAACGCTTAGCCCTCACTGGAACTAACTCGTGGAGCCAGTTTCAGTGGGGGTCTTGGGCTTTGTTCCGTCAGCAGGAAATGATTTGATTGGCTCCTTGCTCGAAGTGGCAGGCAAAACTGGCTAGCGTCACTCACAAAATTCGGTATTCAAATTTTATCATACTTCTCGGGTTTTTATATTGGAAGCGTAGCTTATGGCACCTCAATTGGATTGAGCTCGTGGAACTTGCTCTGGTGGGGGAGGGGAAGGGGGTCGTGGGCTGTGCTTTTGAGGCGAGAAATGAAACTGTTTGGTTATTCGATATTCGATAATTTATTTTGCCGGTGTCATCTTCTATCTGCGTTGGGCGGGGATTTAATTTAAATTCAATTTAACTTAACTTAATTTAATTCAATTTAATTTGAGTTATTTCAACATAATTTAATCTTATTTAATTTAACCTAATTTAATTTAACTCACAGAATAACCATAACATAAACTGTCTGCACATGTTGTGTAATCTTTCAATCAGGATGGTTGGAGGGCAAAATACAGATTCGAGGTCTTTCTTTCTTTCATCAGTTATTCTACTGTTGAGTCACAGGCAGTGGTAATTGTAGACATAATCCAGTCTACTCCATGATAGTGTAGTTCTATTTACATATTTCCCGGGGACGACAGGAAGACAGCCAATGTGGCTATGTTGTCTCCTAACAATGTACCACTATACCTTGTAATGAAAATCTTTCTGTACAAATCTAACATGTGAATATGGTATATTGTTGAATAAACTTCATTCATTCCTTACTTTTCGGCGAGAAAAAAATTAGAGAGCCGAAGCCGTACACATGTGGCCAATGGGCAAAATGAAAATGTCCAAGTCTCGTGCACAGAAGGACACAAAACCCTATCGCTACGGCAATTTATGCTGTAATGTCACGTGAGGTCGTCTCGTCCTTGCACAGTCGCCGGCATAATAGTTTGCCTGTGTTTTTTCATCAGTCTGCTAGTCGGTGAGTGATGGAAACCATGCTGATGCACAACAATTTGAATGGCTTGACTGTCACGTCTTCAGCGTGCCAATACTTTGATATGTTGCATTTCTGTTAATATCATTCGCATTATTTTCACATTAGTTGAAAAAAAAACCGTATTGCTCAATGTATTTGGGAGAAAATGAATGTATCGGTCAGGCGAACTGATCTCTTTACAACTGGAATTCTGGAGCGTGCATTGTGATATACAGAAACGTGTCCCACCTGCCGCTAACTTGGGGTGGGGGAAGGCAAAAGTTGCTTTAAATAAACAGTGCTGAACCAAATAAAATCTCGACGATTTTCAATTCGCCGACCCCTCGCAATCGCCGAATTCGCCTTTTAAAGCATCTACTTTGATGTCCGTGAAAAATGAAGGTGGTGATGTGCACATTTTTCACGTCAATACACGCTGAATCTTTACAACATTATAAATTATTGTGATGAATTGACGATAGCATAGTCTGAGGTTTGCGGCTCGGAGCTTATGTTCAACCGTGTCGCTAAGCGTCTAGGTTGAACATACGCTCCGAGCTGCAAACCTCAGACCATGTTACCGTCAACTCATCACAATAACGTATATGTTCCAATAAGACACTACACACAGCCCAAAACCTACATCGTGAAACACGAGATGCTTATTTACTAAACTTGTGATCGTTAAAAGTTGCCTTGTTTAAGGCAACTTTCAACGATCACAAGTTTAGTAAATAAACCTCCCGTGTACCCCACGATGGCACTTGATAAATAATCAATAAACCAGATAAACTCATTCCATCTTAGTTCAAATCGTAAATCGGTTTGTAATTTAAACAACACTTCACCCGGAACACCGTCTGCTGCACGTGAGAAAAATCGAGAAAAATGTACCGGTTTGCTAGTCACTCCGTTGATGAAGCAATTACGTAATGGGCGACGTCATTTCAAATATTTCGCGCGGTTTCGTCAGACGGTAACATTTGCAACTGGAACCGTAAACATAAAAGAAACTACGCCAGCTCTCATCCAATCAGAGGAAGAGGATTTTACTCTTATTGGAACATATTTTATTTATTATTGACAGAAAAAACAAGTAGCGAGATTGGAAAGTTTATACAGTGTAACTAGTGCCAGGTAAACACTATGACGTTTAATGAAGTGAAAGTTGTTACGCTGTGAATACAGTGTCGCAGCGTAACAGCTTCCGCGTCATCAAACGTCATCGATGGGAGGAGCTACTGCGTTGATTAACCTGACGCCATCTTGATGGTGCGGGCGGGCAGACTGTTGCGACATTTTTCACTGACGTATACAGATCAGTGTTAATGCTTTATTACAAGCCGGAACATATTCTTTCGTTTGCATTATTTGCTCGGCAATGTTTTAGAAATAGCATCGTTTCACCTCGTAGTTATCTAATCATAGAGAGGCATTTCTCATCGCTCGTAAGATATTCAAAAACAAGCTCTCAGACCACCTGTCTAATTTCGTGAGGAATCCAAAGCTGTTATATGCTGTTTGTTTACACACCTTTTGTGAAGTTTGCGCACAGATTACCGTTGATTCAATACGATATCCCTTAATTCACAAAGATATACAGATATTCTTTCGTGCCGCGGTTATAGATATTCCAAGTAATAAATATTAATTGCGCTTTGAAAGCTCTCATCCAATCAGAGGAAGAGGATTTTACTCTTATTAGAACATATTCTATTTATTATTGACAGAAAAAAACAAGTACCGAGTTTGGAAAGTTTATACAGTGTAACTAGTGCTAGGTAAACACTATGACTTTTAATGAAGTGAAAGTTGTTACGCTGTGAATACAGTCACAGCGTAACAGCTTTCACGTCATCAAACAACATCGATGGGAGGAGCTACTGCGTTGATTGACCTGACGCCATCTTGAAGGGGGCGGGGCGGGCAGACTGTTGCGACATTTTTCACTGACGTATACAGATCAGTGGTAATGCTTTATTACAAGTCGGAACATATTCTTTCGTTTGCTTTTTTTTGCTCGGCAATGTTTTAGAAATAGCATCGTTTCACCTCGTAGTTATCTAATCATAGAGAGGCATTTCTCATCGCTCGTAAGATATTCAAAACAAGCTCTCAGACCACCAGTCTAATTTCGTGAGGAATCCAAAGCTGTTATATGCTGCTTGTTTACCCACCTTTTGTTACCGTTGATTCAATACGATATCCCTTAATTCACAAAGATATACAAATATTCTTTCGTGCTGCAGTTATAGATATTCCAAGTAATAAATATTAATTGCGCTTTGAAACCATCACAAAACTACAGATAGGTACGAGGGCCAGTAATCAGATTTAAACCACGAATAAGGATAAGGGCTTTAACCACTCATCTTCTCATCTTGCCGAGTGGTTAAAACTATTATTCTACGAGTGGTTTAAATCTGATTATCGCCTCTAGTACCTATTTGTTTTTATTTATACCATAGTCTTAATAAATAATCGACTTTGTCACTTAAAATGGAGAAAAAAACCGATACTTTCTATCGCAAACACACGGTTTTGTTTTGTTTATATCTACGCCTGTTTGCAGTACTATCGGCAGCACGTGAATGCTTGATTGGCAGCTAGACACGTCGTCAAAGTTGGTTGAATTTATCTTGCTTTTTCAGTCAAATTATTATTAACAATTCTTCAATTTTATTTTCGATGAACTTCCTAGTATAGATGTAATTTTTTTTAACCGCAGTAGACGCTTTATACCGTTAGTGAGTGTTAAAAGCTAAAATTGAACATACAGGTTTTTCACAGGTAGTAACATAGTAGCACAGGCGATTCAATGGTCTGAAATATTCTACTTGGTCGGAAAAGCAAACCACAGGTTTGGAATATTGCAGACGTTTGAAATTAAATTTTGGTGATGGAATATTCAAGGGCTACAACAGTTTCCTACAGAATTTGTCCAGTGGCTTGAGAGGTTGATTCAAACCCTTTATAAGAAGGTGGAAAAGTTTAATATACATCATTCTATTTCGCGTTTTCGTAAGGTTGGGGTGGGAAAAGGCTAATCCTATTCTTGTTCTAGACGTCGTAGTATTTCTTCCAGAGATACCATATTTTTAAAAATCTTAAAACTGCAAACGCTAAACATATTAAGGGGAATCTAAACAGAAACAATATGAAGAAAATGACCAAATAGCACGCTGTGCAAAGGGTTATTAATTCAATTTTATTATGCATTTTCAGTTCCTTTGGATTCTATACCATAAATAACATATGCCAAGAGCTGCAAAGTTATTTTAGAATAATATAAATAATTAATAAACTTACTTTCAACGTTAATTTTTTCTAGGCACTTATTTTAATTGTTGTGAGATCAAACCTCTACAAAATTAGTGACAAGAGATCTGTATGTGTGTGGTATATATGAGCTGAGACCTGGAAATTTGATATTTGTACCAAAAAGAAATAAAGTGTGAAAGTTTTGAAAATATGCTAATGAAGCTGATGTAAACAAAGAACTTCCATGATGAGGTGTTGAAAAGATTTTGCCTCGAAAGTATGGTAGGTCATTTCAGTCATGATTTCTGAAAGAGTTTTTTGCTCATTCCAAGTAAAATTGTGCTGAAACCTACAGAATTCCAGGAATACTCAAATATAATCCTAGGGAATGGGATCTAAATAGACTTGATTTGGCAAACAGAGTTACTTGGATATGTCCACCAGTTGCATTTCGATTGACCCAGTTGCATACAAAAGATAAATGTTGTAAATATTGTAATATTTTAGCTCACCAGAGAAACGTTCTATGAACTGTACCTGCCACTTTTGTTTCTAATGTGATCATAACTGTACGATTTGCATCATACTCAGTTAAGTGGAGTGTTGTCTGAAAACATCTACTAACTAGTTTCTCTTCAATGGAGAGTCGATATCCATGACACTGACCAGGGTTGATATGACACTACATCAGTTTTTCCTGGGTATCTGGGACAAACACATTCCATAAAACGTCATTTACACTGACATGTGCAGCCTACCATAACTTTAAAAAAAATCCTAGCCACTAACATGACCAAGATGGTTGGTGTTTGTTTACACCAGCTTTATTAGGATATTTTCAGACAATTGCAAATTTCTCTTTCATGACACAATATATCAACATGCCAGGTCTCAGCTCATCTACACTAGAAAAAGGCAAAACTATCAGTGTTAGTTTTTGTAAAGACTGGGTTGCACAAGAATGAGAATAACTGCCAACAAAAGCTCTTTAAAAGTAAGATTATCAAATATTTAAATTTTTTAATATTGTTATTATCTGAGTTTTTACCCCAGTCTGATCTTACATAAAGAAAAGTGTTATCGTGGTAGAAATTTACAATTATTTCGTTTACTTATTTAGAGTTTTCACAACACTTCCAACAGCCAAGGTTACATCCTGTCAAACAGCTTTAGGAGGTAGAGAACAGAAATACTGGGAACGAACCATCGAACATTGACAAATAACTTTGACACTTTTCAACTTTCCTTCCGCGCACACGCGAAGCTCGGTCTCGACTCGCATTGGTTGAAGCCGTGTGTATCATGAAAGTGTCAAATACATTAGAACTCCCTACTGTCTTTGCTCAGAAAGGAGCGAGCGGGGTAAGAGTCTTTATTCTCAAGAACTTCATCCACATTCGAACACACGATCTCTCAATCTAAAATCCGAGGCGCTAACCAGTTGAACGTTGCGACACTTGCCAGAGACAGATATAAAAGACTCGATGGATAACTGGGTAGTTAGGGGTAGAATTTACTAACCCTTTACCTAACCTAACGGTTATATTGGTAGGCGGTTTTCGCAGAAAATCGCGATTCAAATGTTGTTATTTTCGGATTTTTTGCATACAAAACTTGTAGCTTTTGACACCTTCATTGGAACGAGCTGATAAAGTTTTTTAGGCAAAAAAAAAAATAAAATAAAATAAAATAAAATAAATAAAAAATAAAGCAAAAATTAGTTATTCAAGAAGTTTGTTTTGAAAGAGTCGTCTCCTAGCCGTGTTGGCTATTAGCTGTTAGTTATTATTTACCCACCTTTCTTACAAATTCAGACAGAATCGCAAATGGACCGAATTGTTTGGAACGATATTATTCAGCAGTGGCCACCACAACACCTCCAACGATTTTGTCAGAAAGTTCGTTCGTGATGTGTCGAATTTTTTCAATCATAAATGACAGCTGTCCGTATCTATATGATTACGTCTTCAGACACCTTTCAAAAAGAAAATCCAGTTAAAGTTGAGTGCCACATTTTTTATACCGACTGAATATAGCCGAGTCCACGTCAAGTCCTCGGAGATGCATTTTATAACTAGTTTTTGTCAGACATTTTATATGGTCTCGAACCCACCTCTGGAAAACGCAATCTACGCCGGTGTAATTCTGGAAAATAGGGTTCAAGGATGACCAGGGTGCTTGTTATGTCCTGGTGTTTTCTTAACGATATCAAACTTCATAGAACATTCTGAAACACAAAACGATTGAAAAATATTGGAGCGCAAATCATCATTGCATTCTTAGAAATTGTTTTGAAACGATACACGGAATTTTCGGTAGAATCGCACTCAATTATTTGATCTAAACAATCTAAGAGTATTCTTTACACTTCATTACCTATACTTCTGCAAATAAATTCAATAAAACATTTTGCAGAAGTGTTTTCTCATCTGTTTTCTCCATGTGCCAGAACTGGATTGCCGACAGAGCAGGGAAGGTAGCCGATGAATAAACAAAGGAGCACAATATATTATGGAATGTGATGAGAGGTAAAAAAAGTAAGGAAAACTATTGGCGCTATTTTGTACCATCCTTTAGTTGAAGAAAACACGTCACACCTACCTCTTCTCCACGATCAACATGGTGCGTGTGATATGCGAGTGTTTGCCGTAATAGGAAAGAGCAGTTGAGCTATTTCACAGGAATGGATCTGTGATTTGTTTTTGTTATCTGTGAATATGCGGGCTGAGGGAGGCGCGAGGTTTTCAAAAGTGCAAAGCCAATAACCATTTTCAGTTTAACCCTTAACCTAACATGAAAAGCAGACGACATTTGCAAACAAAATTCTTGAATAACTATTTTTTTTTCATTTTTTGTCTCAAAAACATAGGTTATGACCCCTCATTGGAACGAGCTCGACGAGCTCGTTCCAAAGAGGGGTCATAACCTATGTTTTTGAGACAAAAAATAAAAAATATAATGAAAATTAATTGGCGATTTTTGTGAATAGCGCTGGCCGGTTTTGACCGTTACGTTGGGTAAAGGGTTAAAACATGTCCGGTGAATTTCAGGCTTCCAGACCAATCGAATGATGCAAATTTCGAATGGAATTGAATCTCGAATCTAATCTCACCGTTTCTCATATTATAGATATCGCACATTTTCATAACCGTAAATATTGCCCCTCTCCGCTCAAGTATCACATTCAACGGCAACTCGTCTGTGTGACCATGTAAATCAAAACGCGGAATATTCCGGAAGCGGAATCAAAGTTGTTTCGGAAACCGAACCGCCATGAACTCCTCTTCTATCATCAGGTTTCTGTATAAGAGACCTGATGAAAGAAGAAGAGTTCAAGAGGAAGAGACTGTTGGTTGGATTTTAAGGACATTTCCACGATTCGAAAATTTCCGAATTAGGGCGATTCGAATCGAATCGTCGGAGCGATCTCGAATCGAATCGAATTTCGAAGCCACACCGGGCCCTAGTTTAAAATGTATTTAGGTTTATGTGCAATGATGCTCGACCATCCAAAAGCTTGACCAGTCCAATCCCTTTTAGTTCAGACGTTCTGGCCCAAAATAAAACCTAACCTCAAAAAGAAAAAAAAAAGTAAAAAAAAAGAAAAAAATTAAAATTGAAATAAATCTGGTGTCATCATTTCGACAAAGGACTCTAATTTATCAAACTAAAAGTCCCAAAGCTTAGTATTTGGCATTTTCAGAAAATGCAAGATGCCATTTATGCGATAACACATCTGGTGATTTAAACCTACGGGCAGACTTAAACGTTTTAAGAACTGAGCTATAATAACGTTTACATCGTACACAGAAGACCTCTACCTTTTATTTGAGACAAAATATGACAAAAAATATCCAAGATCAACAAAAATCGAAATCTTTAGGGACAATATCGGCCATTTTTTAGCTCACCTCAGCTGCGTCAGTGAGAATGCTTTCATATTTGGGATGCAACATCTTTAGGGGGCTCAGATTCCAATTTGTTCAAATCGGGTCCCTGGGTTAATATTTGGGCTCTCTATTGGCGCCCAAAGTTGAACTTAGTGCAATATGAGGAAAATGAGGAGGGCAGATTCAATTTGCTCAAATCGAGTCCCTGTGTTAATATTTTGAATTTTAACTTAGTGCAATATGAGGGACTTTCTTCAAAAATCTTTTTCTCCAGAACCACCAATCAGAATTTCATATTTGGTATATAGCATCTCTGGGAAGATCAGATTCAGTCCCTGCCTTAAAATTTGGGCTCCGTGTGGGGTAGGGGAGGAGAGGAGGGTAGGTGGCGGGTCCATGTTTGCTCAAATCCATTCCTAAGTGTTTTTTTTTTCCATAAAATTTGCATTTCAAGCGTGATTGTCTTGAATAGGCTTCCCCGCTGATTAAGCGCGGGGTGGTGTTTTGCGCAAAACGACTTCTCTCACTTCTGCAATTCCTGATCTAGGCACGAAGTGCCCAATTGCACCAAGAAATGACATCAGTGTATGAAAGCCACATGAAACGCATCTTGTTTTGAACAGACTACCTTCACGGCTTTCAATCAAGAACATGTTGAATGTTATAACAGAAACAGTAATGTTTAACGTCATGGTTTCATCGGAATAAAAGGCAGTGTTGAGAACATGCAATTATGAGATGTTGGATTAAGATCAATGGGAGGTAGGAATGTTGTCTCACATAACTCGGGGTGCGGTCCTTTGGCGAGTGTCTGCATAAAACCTGACCACAAAACTTTTGAAACTGGCAATAATCTACCAGTAATATTGTCCAGAGAAGATCCAATGGGTTTTCGTGCAAATCGTGCATCTCAAGTTTCTCAAACCGCAGAACATTCCGAACTTTCGATGGAGAACTTTAAAACTCAAAGAAACGAATGTCGATCTTCGTTTTAGTGAATGTCACATCTTGGAAAAGTCTTAATTTTGATCTGATTATTTTCAAGTCTGGGTGTTTTCGATTCATTATGGATGAACATAATGAACAAAAAATCATCCCCGTAGAGTTTGTTTAGGCCATTGATCGTGACATAGGGCCGTATTATTCATAAGGCTGACTAGGCTGAAGCCTAAGGGCCCCCATTTTTTTTGCTGAGGCACTGTTACCAACGCCTTAAGGCTCCAATGGTTAAAGGCACTTTGCACTCTGCGCCGTAGCGATACATGTACATATGTATTTTTCCATATATATACTCTCATAAGTATACTATATATATATATTTATATACAGTACATTATTTTAATGCTTATTTAAATAATATGTCAAGTTGTCAGTAGAATGTTTCAGGAGGCCCGCAAAATGGATATAGGACAATGTACTGCGGCATAGTGCCTATCACCCCACTACAGGCTGTCGGCTGTAGTGGGGTGAAAGACCGAAGGGCTGGAGGGGGCCCGAAGTACCTAAAAGCCTTGGGGCCCGGCCATGGGTTAATACGGCACTGCTGTGACCACGTTATGGTCAACATTATGCGCCACATATTGTCTGAATTCCCACCCACAAGACTGTCGAAGAAATTTCGGAGGTGATCGCAGACTGTACTTAACTTATATGATATTGCATGAAATTGTCAGTTTCGGCGGTCATCTTGGACGCCATCTTGAATGTTATGCATTTCCCCAAATAATGATACCAGTTTTATTTCTATTTTAATTCTTTTGACCTCAAATGTTAGAACGCATGTACTATTTCTGTCAAGCCCGGTAGAAGCGCAATGAGACAACGTGACGAGTCCAAATTTTCAGCTCCAGGATCGTGTAGTCTAACCGATGATCTGTAAATTGGACATTTGCTTGTGATCATCAGGTATCTACTGGCCGATCATTTAAGTGTACATATAGAATACACCCATAGTAGCTTGGTGTATCAAATGTTCACCACTAGTGGTGAAGTGGTGTTAACCGCGAGCATTTGGCGCGCAAAAGGCGCGCGGTTAACACCACTTCACCACGAGTGGTGAATATTTGGTACACCAAGCTACTTTGGGTATATTTTATTTATACCATGATCGTCAGATTATTAAGAATCGCTGTTATTTTTTCTCGATTTTACTGAGCAGCATACGATCATTCGTGCGAATCTGTTTTTGTTTACATGAGCATTGGTGGGTGGTTCTTTCGCTGTCAGTTTTATCGCCGAAACGAAATGGAAAAGGAAACTGAGCCATTTTCGTTTTAATAACATAATAACATAATATTTCGAGTTATTGATGCTTTATTAACATGAGACAATGCATGTTTGTTCATGTTTGGCATCTTATGAGGTAAACCCTTTTAAAAACGCAATAAATAATTGCCACTTTCATTTCACTCTTCGCGCGCGACGTGCGATAAATTTGCATTCAGATCGACGTCACCAAAGGTCAACTTGGATGTAGTTCTACTGTAGGTGTAAATGTTAACTACTGAAATCCCATTGCTGGCGTGTTCGCTGCGGCTGGTGTGCAAAGGTAAAACTTATGTCATAGGCTTTTTATATATAGTAGAACAGGTAATCATGGCATAAAAGTAGATGTCAACTCGTCAGCTAGCCGAGTACCAAATGGCCCTAATCCGTTAGGAGACTCGGGAAGTGGGGAAGTACGGTACTTCTTTTCTGTAGAATACAAGTTTTGCTTTTCTTTTTTTTTGCAATAGGACCAGGCAATCAACACATGAAGAGCGAGTTCACTAAAGCGGGCAACTTATTTTATGACACGATATGACAAGTAAGTGTATCGGGTGGGAGCACGGTGGTAGAAATCACGCTGTGCATACATCACCTACAGTTGCAGCCTCATAAAAACAGCATATTTAGGCTTGTTTTAAATAATTTATCATCACATAATCTGAGCCCATTCTTCGATCACTAAACGCATATTAAAAAGCGATAAGCACGTTCATTCAATAACATTGCGGAAGTAGCATCAGTCATGCGCTGTTATGTTCTTGCGCGAAACATAAACTGTGATTACTGGTTATCTGTTTACATTTTGTGCTCTGCGTTTCAAATTCACAAATTTTTGGATTTTGAGCCGTTGTTTCAATAAAATTATATTTCTTAATGTTCCAAAACACCTATATCATTAAAGACTAATTTTCTGAGTCACGCTGTACTAAATATTGTTTTTTAACAACGCAACTCGAGTTCTTACAGAAAGCGTTTCTAAATCTATTTCGCTATCTTTTATCGGGTTTGAATTAAGTGATAAGCATGCGTCATGTGCACGCTGTGCTTGTATAGAATCTTTTATCGTGACGAAACCCGAAAACCAGTCAAGTCGCGATAAAAGATTGTATACAAGCACAGTGAGCACACGTCAGTGTTATCTACGATTCAGTTAGGAAACCTGTAACTATGACGTCTCGAAAATAGTCATTTACAAACAAAATGCCACACTCAACTGGTCAAAATAATACGATTCCGTTTTCAATTCTCTCAACCCAACGGCACGTAAGAGAACTTCTTCATGAATGAAATTGCACGTGTTGATAAAAAATAACCCAACTCAACCCAGTTATGCTCTTTTCCGTCGGGTAATGATATTTATTACTTTCCAAAGTGTGATTTACTGGGATTTCCCGGTTTGATTATAAACGATAACTTAACAAGTGAATTATGCAATCAACAATTGGGTCATGTATCCGTGCGCGCAAACGAAGACGCTTTGCCGTGGGTGTAATGGGGACTTCATTGTTTTTGGGTTTTTTTTTTACCCTTTACCCAACATGAAAAGCAGACGACACTAGGAAAAACAATTCTTGTCTAATTTTTTAATTTTTGTCTCAAAAACATAGGTTATGACCCCTCATTGAAGCGAGCTCGATTAGCTCGTTCCAATGAGGGGTCATAACCTATGTTTTAGAGAAAAAAAGTTGAAGATTTTTTGAGAAATGCGCTGGCTGGTTTTGGGCGTTACGTTAGGTAAAGGGTTAAATAATATAATTATCGTTAATAATAAAAAGTGATAAACGGAGTAATCGCTTTACTGGACTGGTTACCGGAACTAATTCATTCGAGGCAAGGGACTTTTTTGTAAAACACTCGTGCGCATTCGCGCACTCGTGTTTGTACAACGTCCCTCACCTCTCATGAATTATTTCACGTAACCAGTCCAGTCAAGCGATTACTCTCTATTTCAAACTAAATTCAATTCAATTCATGAGATCATCCAAGGTATTACGAAGTGGTTTGCGAAAACAACTAGTGAATTATATACACCTGGAATTTAATTGAGCACCCCCTGTTTTTTTCGCAGTGGTGTTAATAGAAACTGTCATTACTTTCATGCTATCTTTCAGATGGCCAAACATGAAAGGTCTACTGATAAATGAAAGACAATACAATGATGAAAATATGCAGTATTTTAATATCTCTGATTACACATATCTGTCACTAATGTTTTTGATGGAAAAATGTACTTTCGACATGTATGGTTCTGGAACGTTCCATGATGAAACAATGCCGGTAATTACGACAAACATGTAACTTGTGATCTCCTGAACACAATAACAGTGTCTCACGTCAGTAGCGAGTGTATCCACCACGTGTCCGGACGATAGCCTGAACCCTCCTCCTAATGTTA
Organism: Pictodentalium vernedei; assembly: GCA_031216915.1. NCBI lineage: Eukaryota > Metazoa > Mollusca > Scaphopoda > Dentaliida > Dentaliidae > Pictodentalium > Pictodentalium vernedei. The sequence goes on along the minus strand of CM062293.1, from coordinate 320,041,078 downwards.
CCAGTGAGCCTTCTGATACGGGTCCAGGGGTAACTGCCGCCACGCCTAATGCAACGCAGCTTCCAAATCGACCAACTTCAGTACAGTCGGTTCCATCGCTTGCGCACGACGTCAAAGAAAGTTCCAGACGTGTTCTAAGGTCCAAGGGAGTGTTGTATTGAAGGAATGCTCTCACAGCATGGGAACGATGTGGCCTTGTATTGTTGTCCATGGATACAGGTCGAGTAGCCAACGGGCGGTTCTCAAAATGAAGCACGACAACCGGATTGAGAATGTCCCGGATGTACTGATGACCATTGAGATTCGCAAGTACAGTCACCATATCAAGTTTTCAGTCATGAGAAAGGCATCCACAGATCATTACTGATCTTCCACTATGAGGATCAGTAGGTCTGGTGTTCTTGGACACGAAAGCAGTATTTCTATGCTTCCACACACTCGTGCGACAATCTGTGATGTGAAGCAGGAACCTGCTCTCGTCTGACCAATGGGCTCTCTTCCACGTCCTGAAATTCCAATGTTGTCGTGCCATACACCACTCCAAACGTCGTCTTCGATGCTGATCGGACAGAGCTGGACGCTTGACGACCCTCCTGGACCTCATACCCAATGCATTGAGACGGTGTCGGACAGTTTTGTTTCACAAACGCCTGTTGGGGAGCCAAAGGCGTTCCAAAACCCCACTTGAAGCAAATGGTTCTCGCCTAACGAGGCGTGCCAGACTACAACCTTCCCGGGAGAGGTCTTTTGGGGTTGTCCAGGCCTTGGTCGGTGAACAGTTCAGGAGTGCTTAATTCAGTTCCAGGTGTATATGTTGTAGTGCGCAAAGATCTCTTTAAATACATGACGTCACTTCATTTATAATTTTTAAAAGCGTGCCAACTATACCGAATTGTCGTTGCATTTCAACATTGTCTCTCTGTCACTATCAATTACTGCGATTCGTCATGTTTGTTTTGTTTTTGGGGTTTTTTTGTGTTCAGCTTGATGGGTTCTTTGTGCACTGGATCGTACAATTCACTGCGACATCGAACGATTGTTGCATCATTATTTTTTGGAACGGAATGACTTGTAATTACCAGTACCACCGACGTTTCTCGCGACGTCATTGACTTTTATTTTTTCTGCAATATCGATACAAAATCTTTTATCGCCAAATTATTATCGCTACTGATACTGCTGTTTCTGGTAGCGTTTTAAAGTAAATGGTAGCTAAAAAAACGTCTTTATCTCGTCCCTGGCTTATAGTAAAAGCCTGGAACATCAGCAAATTAGGCCTGGATCGAGCCTTTTGGCGTGGTCCAGACCTAATTTACTGAAATAGTCTCGTAAATTCCATTATAATCTTGGGGCGAGTTGGAGATTAACTGTTGACAAAATTTGACATCATATCTTTGTTTCATTCGTGAGATTAGTAAAAAAAAAAACAAACAAACTTACAAACGAAATCGGCATGTGCATTCCCCAGCTAACAGACAACGTAAACGCAACGTTGTTAGTCAGTTATGGGAAGGTTACGTCAACCCACAATGTTTTCACAACATGCTTATAATGTACAATAAGAAGTTGTTAAATATTGTGAAATGTTTGTCTTTAACCCTTTACCTAATGTGAAAAGCAGACGACACTTGCAAACAAAATTCTTGAATAACTAATTTTTTTTCATTTTTTATTACTAAAACATATGTTATGACTCCACTTTGGAACGAGCTCGACGCGATCGTTCCAAAAAGGGATCATAACCTATGTTTCTGAGACAAAAAATGAAAAAAAATAATGAAAATTAATTGGCGATTTTTGTGAATAGCAGTGGCCGGATTTTGCCGTTACGTTAGGTAAAGGTTAATACAACGCTTTCACGACATGACTACATTTAGGTTACACTACATTGGTTTTTTTTTCATTGACGACAGTGCTAATCTTTCCTCCTATCTCCATCTCATCAAGCTGATTTGGGCAAAAACAATCATCTATCTATTTAGTTTATCACCTCATAAAAACATGTACTGAAAAAAAATATAGGTCGCCATGTGACTTTTGCCTTTAAATTTGGTGATTCCTATACTCCAGCCCAGTTTCGCACTGAATGAAATAAACATATTGTTACCTACCCCCACCCAATTTTGATCTTCTCTTACACTTTTCAGAAGACAATTGTCACCAATATTTGATCTTTTTTTCAAAACATGCACTTTAAAATTTTATTCACACTTTCAAGCTCAGTTCATTTTCCACCAATCGGATAAATCAGGGAACCTTTATCCTCCATTAAAGGCGCTGTACTGTAACCTACAACATTATGGAAGAAGTTGTTGACCTTACTTTTATTTCCAACCCAATGAAAAACATTGCTACAACCTCACTGGAAGGTCTCAATGTCACCACCAGTCAATGTTATATGCCAATGTTTCAATAACAAAAATGCAACGCTTCCACTGCGTTGTGACAACCACAACATGCTAGCTGGGGATCTAATATTAAGTACTGTTTTATCCTCCTTTACAGTGGAACAAACCCGTAACAAAGAAAAACAAACAAATATTTAAAAAATAGCATATTTGGGAAGGCGAGTCACGAAGATGTGACCAACTGGGTGAGCTTGGCGGGGTGTAAACCTGATTTATCCAGTCTGCGATGGCTCAAGACCCGCCTGATCAAATATTCCAACTGCATCACCAAGGCATGCCTTCGCTGAAGGCATGCCTTGATCATATTGTTGTGATATTAGTCAGTCAGGATTCTAGTTACAAAATCAAGACTCCATTGAAATTTATGTGTGGATAAATAATATATAGATATGTGTATATATGTGTAGTGGCCATAACGCCATATCTCATTTAATTAACATGTAGCGTACTGGTACAACAAATTAGTAATGCTAGACCCTCGGGACCAACAGCCCGGTAATATAGAGGTGCTTTGTATGGCCAATCATTTGCGTGACATAAATCCAAGTGACAATTCTGAAAAAGTGCATGATTACAAAAAAGCGAATCAAAATCGAATCACCTCCACTCAAGCAAAAGTATCTGTTCGTCCTCCTGCATAAATTAAAAGAAAATACCCAGTACAAGGTGTCGTTGCAATCACTACCCCTTCCCGGGATCCACCTACAGCTTATACAAAAATGATAATATAACCGTGAGATAAAAGATGTAAACAAACCTTAAATAAAATATTGTAGCACAAATTTGTTAGCCCCAAGCATAAGATATCAAACGCATAATGATTGAAGTACAAGTTTTCAATTTGGAGCTGTTAATTAAACCGAGAACGATTTATAGGTGAATGGCGTGCGAAACAGCTCCGTAAAAACTCATATAACTCCGTCTCGAAAACATATGTACTGCAGACTAATCTCAACACATCTCTTTCCGAACGGCCAGCCAATAACTTGATGGAGAACAAATTTGACTGCCTGCAGATAATTTACTGGATTATAACTAACTTAATGTAGAGACTTGTTATCTCACTGTGACTGCATGCACAGGTGAGACAAGTTCCATTTGGAAGATGGGCAAGATTCAAGTGTTTGATATTATATTTAATCGCGAACAAGATGTTTACTTTCCAGGAGAGACGATTGATGGATACGTAACTTTGATAACCAATGAGGATATAACAATGAAGGGTAAGTAATATTAATCTGATAGAAGAGGGCTACCAGAGCCAGGGGCGTCGCTAAGGGGGGAGGGACACCCGCTAATCCCAATAGTTTTTCCAGTCGGCACATCCTCATCAGGATTGGAGTCTAAGCTATTAATTCTCTCTTGTCAGTAATAATGTACTTTCTTAACCCTTCACCTAATATGAAGCCGTCGACACTTACAAATAACATTTTTGAAAGACTCTCTTTTTTAAAATTTTTGCGTCAAAAATATAGCTTATGACCCCTCAAAGAGCTCGTTTCAATGGGGGTTTATAAGCCATGATTGTGAGGCAAAATTGTTTAAATTACAATGTAAATTGAATGGCAATTTTTGTGAACATCACTGTCCATATTTTGGCCATTACGTTGGGTGAAGGTTAAAAGAAATATACGCGATACTTGAACGTGTGTCACACACACACACAGTTGGTCATACAAATGAAGAACTGTTGTACCAAATTCTGGCTGGTGAGAATCCAACACGGGCGATTTTGAGTACCGGTACCGTACGTGTTATGTAAAGAAGTTGCGTCACGACTACTACATTTATTCGCTGATAAATGTCCAAGAGATATTTTTACTATAATTCCGACTGACTAATATTCGAATTACATCCTTAGACGAAGGCATGCCTGAATGATGTCGTTGGAATATTAGTCAGTCGGGACTTCAGGCATCACAGTCGGAACGAATCAGGTCTACATCCCCAGTCAGTCATCTTCGCGAAACCCCTGCTCAGAGGTGGATTATCTACACACTGTTTTCGATAAGGACCATAAGTCTAAAACCATTGTGGCGCATAACGTTGCATGCGCAACATAAGCGATGCAGAGCGGCGCTATATTTTCTCTCGGAAATGTTATAATGTTGACACTCCCATACTGAGGTGTTGCCCTCTTTATTTGAAAGTAATTTTTGAAAGATGACTGTCTAAACCACTTAAATTTAATTCCGTAAACAGTTCTGTGTTTAAATAAATTGCCAGAAAACGACACGTGGAAAATATCGGTGCTAGAGTGAAATACGTTTATCAGGTCAAACTCGTTTGACAGTTGTTTTGAAGAAGCCCGCCTTCTTGATGCCTTTTACCCAACACAACACAACACAAAGCGTGCAAACGAAGACGACAAACAACACAAGAGGGATAGTTTTTGCCACTTCGACTTGTGTCTGCGTTTAGCTTAATCATTTACGTAAAATGCGGCCAAAACGTGCCGATGCTACTCACAAAAACGGCCAATCAAATATTGTCTTTTGTTTGTCTCGAAGACATAGTTTCTATCCCCTCATTGAAATGAGCTTCGTGAACTCGTTCCAATGAGGGTCATACGCTATGTTTTTGAGACAGTAAGAAAACTCAGTTATTCGACAATTTTTTTACAGTATCGTCTGCTATTCGAATTGGGTAAAACCACCTAGCCCTATTCACAAAACTCCTCATTCAAATTGGATTATTTTTCGATTTTTAGCTGAAAACATAGCTTATTACTCCTCCGTGGAACCAGCTTTTTGGACGCGTTCAAATGAGGGGCCATAAGCAATCTTGTGGGGGGGGGGGGTAGGAAAGGGAATTATTAGTTATTCAGTATTTTTTTTTCATATGTCGTCTGCCATTCGAGTTATGTGAAGGAAAATAGACTTTGCTTTTCACAGAGATGCATTCGCGGCACTTCGGTTCTCTTATAGGTTTAAACATTCCCAAATTGCCGAGGACGTAACTTTTTCTATCCTTCTGTTTTCTATTATAACATTTGCGTCTGGGAATAATCTCAGGTTGCCCCATTCCCTAATTTTTTTTATTTAAGTTCAGAAGTCAACGGCTCCCTATAACTTGAACGATTCCTGTGTATGACTGTCAGGCCTGAAAATATGCGAAAAAAGATGGCTTCCTCATACCCTAACTCGCATCCCGCTCCCGCCTTACAACAACAACAATAACAACAACAACAACAACAACAACAACAACAACAACAACAACAACAACTACCACTACTACTACTACTACTACACTACTACTACTACTACTACTACTACTACTACTACTACACACACACCACCACCACCACTACCACCATCACTTACCCTCTGCACCACCCAACACAACAGACACACCACGCAATTCTGGTTAAATTGATTTTGGTGTGGTTGTTGTGTTTTTTAACTGTATTCAACATCTCCAGTGACAGATGTTTTTTCACAATAATGAACAAAACTCACCATTCAAATATGAGTCTGTTGCAGGTCTAAATTGAAATGTTTTATTTAAAATTTAGTTTGGAATTTGTTTGTTCGTGACATTTGAATTATTATATTTGAATCTGAGACACAAATATTGGCAAGTTTCAAATAACCAAGTTTATGATGACCACAGATCGTCCGCATTTCGTGTGGAAATATAAAAAGTCCAGAGTTCCGATAATCATTTTTAGCATTTTGAGAAAGCCACAATCTGGTTCGTAGCTATAAAAGGAACGCACTCAGCAAGAATATATTTTAAAGTTCCGTATTCATTCGCTTTATCCATCCCGGGGACACGCCAACAACATCAACCCACACACGAAAGCATGCTGCAATGTAGCTTCCTGTAGCTTCCTGTGGCCATGACCAGCACTATATCTTTACAGAGGTACCCTGTCTCTTCTTCTCTTCTAACAGCCTATCGTTTTCGTGTTTGTGTACACCTGGCTCTGCAACGTTCGTGTGGTTCTTATTATCAATGCCATTAGACAGATAATGGAGTGTTGTAGGCAATGCAAAGAACACACGAGATTAAATCTTAAAGAGACCTGGAGATTTTATACATATTTTCTACAATTTAACAGAAACAACTACCATCAAGGTAGTTAGAATGTTACTTGACAGTTAACCCAAAGACTACATGTTAGTGCATGCACCTGTTCTGTTGAAGTGAAGCGTGATTCAAGTCCGAATTAGGCCTTCAAGGGTTAACAAAACAGTTTCATAAAAACCTTCCATTTGGTTTCCTCCTCATCTGATATCAAATTATGTTCCTTACGCTGAATCTTTTAAACGTGCGACCCAATGCATCACAAATGTTATCGAGCAGGACGAAACGTGTCATTGATTTAAATAATTTGGAATGTGCTTTCTCAACCCAACCACACATTCCACCGAAAAGACGGAATCTTTGTTTTAGGAAACAAATTTATATAAGAAGGTCGGACGATTTGTTGTCATCCCACCATTTTAATTGCAGCTTAGCTTGGTCGATATCAATATACTGGCGTCAACTCAGTGGTACCAATCCTGTGACTAAACTGATGTGCGTTTCTATGAGACTAGGATTTTAATTATTGATCAGACATTGTCTTACTAAAACGCTCCGTAAACAGCTCACATTAATGTCAACATAGAACCTTTGAACGTAAAAGCGCAGTTTCTTCTAGAATCTGATCGCAAAATGGCGGCGACACACTTACATCAGTTTCAAAAACAAAATATCGCGAATCAAATGATCTGACAGTTTTCCGAATACCGATCTCCTACTTTAAAGTCGTGATCAATCGGTAACACACCGGAAGTAACACATCGTGTTACTTCCGGTGTGTTTAACCCGGTCTTCTGGTCGATTCTTTACATTTCATTCGCTGTCTTTTCATATTTGAACCGGTGTTTCAAAACAAATTCTATTATTTAATGCTTCAAAATATTTTTGCCATTTCGCACTATTTGTTCCAATGTACGCTTCGTCAAGCAAAGCATTGTTTTAACGGCGTAATTTGAGACCTTTTTGGAAGCTCTGTTTGTTTTTCGATCGATTTAGGTGTTTTTTATTATGTTTGGGGAAAAGTGGTAAACAGAATATCCAACATGTCTCCTGTTTACAATGAAATTTACAAAATCGGTCTAATAAATTAGGCCGAAACCTCGCCAAAGGCTCAGTTCAGGCCGAATTTATTGGACAAGTTTCGCAACTTTCAAAATAAATTGTAGAGTTATTAGAGCTCCGCTGTTTATACATTGATCATTTGTCCGTAGCAGGGTTGATAAAATCGTGTCCTGCGCAAGACCTTGGAAATATTTTATTCAAAATAAAGGGAGAAATTTAGATATACACATTTCAGTCGAATATGATGTAAATAATAAATACATTCACATTCATTGTTCTTAACTATGAAGGAAATGTTTGCCAGTTTGATCTTCTAAAACAATATTGTTTCCCCGTGTTCAATGGGTTAGTCTTGAGTGTTATATAAAATGCAGAAAATTAATGAAAAATTAACAAAAGTAGATTAATTATCTCAAACAATAGTGCACAGATTTCACTTCAAATTATACACATGAGGTTGAATTTTAATGAGAAACGTATGAAACTGAATATTTGTAAGTTCTAATTTGAGAAAATACAGCGGATACACACACACAACAAGCAGTTAATTTAGTAGAAAACTTGTTATAAATATAATTATGTTTCCGTTCTAACATTCATATTTAAATATTTGTAATTAACATAATGAGAACTTTTTTTCTAGCAATATACTGCACACGCACGGTACACAACCTGATCACTAATTTTGATGAACCACAGTAGCATTAACACCCGATCTTGGGTGGGTGGCAAGGTACATATATAACGATTGGCTGGTGCTGATTTTAGCATTGCAATTTACAGATTCACAGAATTGCTTTATTTCACTTTAATTTCAGCGAAGATGCCATCTAGATATAACATTATAATTTCTCACTTGAAAAAAGGTTTTGGATCCTACAAAAAGTTTACCGTACTGTGATCACAAAAAAAACGGGAAGAGAATCTCGATCGGATTTCGACTGGGTCGTGATCTGGTTAAACATATCTTTTCGTTTTTCTCCTCATAGCACTGAAATGCGAGACATTCTATTTTCGTTTGAATTTCGCGATCCGGTGATGATTTCGCAATATTTTATTTATGAAATCTCTAGCCACCGGTGTATATAGTACAGACCCCGTGGACTGGTCGCAATCCACGCGTGGGGAGTGATGTCCACGCATCCGTTTAGTAGGGAATAAAAATCATTATCAGCAAAATTTTAATTAATGAAGCACCGGGTTCTACCGGGTGCTTCATTAATCAAATTTTTGATGATTATTCCGGTAATTAGTCTTTGGAATCTAATATTATTGCGTCCGTGGAGATATTGCCCACGCGTGGAAAGTGACCAGTTCACGGCGCCGTACTGTAAATCTGTCGCAGCAAGATAATGATCTGATTGAGAAAACTACCACTTTTGTGACAACAGTAATGTACACGTATACACACAAAACTCGTTGGTATGTATCAATTGAACTTTTATCTATACTTCATCCTCAACAACTATCTCCTCAAATTGACCTTAATACCGTTATATATGTAGTTTTCTCATCAGTCCCAGCACGCCAAAAACGAGAGTCTTTATCTTTTTCCAAACCTGCATCATGCATGTCTGAAACGAGGCTCACGTGGAGACACTGGCATGAGGAGATTTGCAAGGCGACAATTATACAGACGCAAAAAAGTGGCCGAGCGATTTGCGCGGTTTAGTAAAGTTTCGCTAGGCCGTTTGTGCCGACGGAAACTCATTCAGCGTTCGAACCCCTGCTATGCAATTTGCAATATAACCAGCGTCCTTTCATGTGACCATGGCACCCCGCAAATTTGGAAAAGAGACGTTCTCGCTCATTTCCAGTGAAGTGTAGTATGTGAAATTAGTTGATGCATTCTTCTGATACTACATATGAGAGGTTGTTCTAACCAATGGTTTGTTTTCAAAAGTGAAAGTTGCGTGCTTTAAAAAACAACTATCCGTGCTGATCTCTACGTATTGCTAGATTCGTTGTTAAAGCATAACAAGTTAGGCAGCTAGATCCAATGTTCACGTGTTGCAAATTTGCGTAAGTGAACCTTATGACTTGCCGTCTATATACTCTGCAATACGTAGTATTCCTAGTAAAAGGTCGTATGTGTATTGAATGGAATTGTGTGTATGTATCTAATAATCCTTTTGTTTCTGCCCTACATTTCTTCTTTCCTGTCGTTGGAGCCAAATGATATTTTTATGCGTATTCCAAGGTGAATTATACTGGCTTGCTACTGTTTTTCACGATAAATGTCAGTTTACGCTAAGTTATTGCGGAATGTTTGTTTTGATGCTGTTCAAAATGTTACTGTATTCTTGCACGATTAACCATTTACCTCAGATACGAATATCACACAATACTTGCAACAACATTTCTTTAATAACTAAACTTTTTCATTTTTGCCACAGAAATACTGCTCATTTATCATTTATTTATTCACTTTTAACCATTTACATGGCGTAAAGCAAGTGTTAACACAGAGAAATTTTAATACACTACATGTCCGGGCAGTCCGTATATATACATGTGCTATACGTGTAACCTCCCCAGCGCTGTATGTGGATTGTTCATTGCATACGAAGTTCGAAATTAAAGGGTACCATGGAGATTTGTCAACAGTACTCTCCCACAACCTCTTGAGGTTATGTGACGTACTGTTGACAAAACCCCCCTGCCTTGGACGAAAAGGTTCTTAATTTTCAGTTGAAAAGGCTGGAGGGGCCACACGAATGAGGTCTGCCGGAGAAGGTATGTAAACTCTAGTCGTCTGATATATCGGGCTATGATATTTAATGTGTTCGGTATGTGGGTTCGGGCAGTATTGCCTTGTGGTCAAGAACTTCTGTCGGCCATATGATGCACGACGGGCCTCAATGAGCTCCCCCGTGCATGATACAGTCGACTGCGTTCCGGTCCTACTAATAATTTTTAATTTCATTTATGGGTGTTATCGGAGATGGGCTGTTACGATGAGTAAAACAGACATAATGATGCATGCAGGGCCGGGCCTCAAAATAAAATTTATTCGCTATTTTCTGAATTTCAGCATACAAAATATGTCCAATGTAAATTGTAGACACATAACATTTACCCGAGATCTCACCCTCGTGCACTACACACTTTTTACGAAGCATGACCTGGAGAATTCTCCTGGTCGCGAAAGGTTGGGTGTGTGCACGCATGCAGGAGGGTGAGCTCAGGGATGTTAGGTGTTTGATAATTAAGATTGATCTTTAGCCATACATGGCGCACACGAAAAGCAAACACGTATAAATATCCCAATATACACGTACGCACGCGTGCACGTACACATGCATGCACGTGCACCCGCGCATGCGCATACGAGCACATCAGAGACATATATGTGTGCATGATAGTATACTTCAGTACCATCTGCACCTATACATAATCTAAGGTCACATTGAAATTGCTCTAGACCTTTGCGTGCGGATTTGCTCGTAATGGAGGGGGCGGGGGGGGTCTGTTATTACTCCCAAGTAGGCGTTAAAAATGATTTCAGGTTTTTTACACATTTGGAGAGGATACAGATTTGCTTGATGTTTGTACTTGCAAATAGAAATTGGGCTTTATATATACTCGGGTGTCGTCTAAAATATGGTTTAATATATTTATTCCTCAGTTCAATGAGCGGTTGTGATCTATGCTTTTGAGGCAAAAATTAAAAAAAAACAAAGTAATTGAATGGCGATGTTTGTGAATACTTATGATGGTTCTGTTAGACAAAGTGTTAAAATCAGTGAGCGTGTAATGATCGATCAACTTGTTTTCTGGACAGACACTATACAGTGGATATATCTTTGAATGTACATACAGTGTGAGTATGTTTGTGTTTATTGCGTTGTCGGGATGTTTAGTTTGGTGTAATTTTGATATTCTTTAGATGCCAGATTACAGTACAAAATATGGCCAAATTTGATTACTAAGTTTTCGCTTGTTTACAATTAATTGTAATTCAACATGAGGCGTCAAACTGGTCAAATGTTATAAGTGCGAGGACACTGTCAAAATGATATTGATAGGCGACGGAGCCGGTGAATGGGGCTCAGGAAGCACGTGCCCCCATCACACACACAATTTTGTACAGAGGCATTCTTCATAATTACACGATGTGTTTTACAATTACAATGAGTACACCAAATGTGACAGTGTGCATAGAAACTTCTACTATATTATGTACAAATGTACACAAATGCAGTCTGCCAATCAAAAACCCTACCCCACCAAGAGAGAGAGAGAGAGAGAGAGAGAGAGAGAGAGAGAGAGAGAGAGAGAGAGAGAGAGAGAGAGATATGCGGTTATTAGTACATTTGCTGACATACGATTTTCGATTTTAATACAAAATGTGGCACGAAAGAATGTCGTCAGAGATATGGTATGATTATCGGTGTACCCTAAACCCTTCCCATGCACGCACTTTTCCCAGAGAAATGTATGTTATCTGCATTGGCAGATCGATTCCACCTGTGGCCAGTTCGGTCTATTTCTTTTACTTCAGCCATCCTCCAACCCAAAGGCGATGCATGACATGTCGTCGCCAGACCACGGGTTGCATAATAAAAGACACAGCGAATACGGAGAGAACATCGATACATTTATGGGCACAAGACACCGAGATTTTTCTTTCTCTGATATAAATATAGATATTTGTGTATTTTTACGAGAAAGAATTTGATAAATTCATATTAAGGTTTCATCACTATTATAAAATGTAGAGGGTATATACCATTTTCGAGTTGATACAAGTTAGCAGGTGTAACCAATAATTAACTTGAAGTTTCTCGTACCCAGGATGAGATAATTCTGGTATCCAACAGTACATTTTATCCTTTTATTATGCGCTTTACACATTGATTTCCTTCAAATAAAACACGTAGTTGGCAAGAAACAAGGACGAAAATGTGACACCTCGCAAGCTGCAACAAACTATATATGTAGGTTATTACCACCCAGGGGGACTCTGGGTTGGTTTTGTGATGTCACGGCTTCGTCGTTGGGCCATACATCGACTCCTCTGAGTCGATATATGGCCCAGGGATGAGGTAGAGATTTCAAAACACAATCTTGGAACTCCCACATGGGTAATGACCAATTTCTCTTACAATATCTGCTCTAAAAAGTGACCACCTCGTCATTTACAAAAGGAACTATTTTACTGTGCGCAAACCGAAACACAGCGCCGTTATGACGACTGGTCCACTGGATTAAAAACAATCGCATTGTGACCGGATTTTCTGTTTCAGCTGAGCGTAAAACAATTGATTTCTGAGTGCGCCTCCTTTACGGGCTTAAGAAGTATTATCAAACGCAGTGACTTCAACATGTGTAAAAACTGAAGAAGTTTATTAGTTTTGTGAGAGAGTGCCACTTCGAAAATCTACCTTCTTATTTCACACGCGAGTACAGTGTTGATACTACCAATATCAAGCGGATTTCGTCAAGATGTTTTTACTTTTACATAGGCTTGTTGTAAGATAAATATATACCCGTTTATCATAGTCGAGCTCTTGTTTCTAACGCTATATCTCAATGAGTCGATATATTGCCTTAGATACAAAAGTGAAATTCTGATACAATATTTTGTATACAAATATAATAGTGATGATAAATTTAATTTAAAATTTCCTATCTGTGGTGTCAATAATTTGATCAACTTGTCTTTCAGTTCAAGATTTTCGTTGGAAACTGTACTGTACGGCTGGTTTCAACTTCCCCGAACCCTGGATAAACTTCATGAGCGCATGTAAACGACGTGTTGTTTCAACTTGAATGTTTCCAATGATTCAGATACAAAACCATAAACGTAACATGGTTTAATAATTTGATATTTATACTTTTGAGAATAAAATGTTTCCCTGTTCCTATATAGAGACGTATACGGTCTCCCTCAAATGCCTTTCGGAGGCGTGTAACGTTCTATAAATAATATCATAAACAAATCATAACTAAACACGCGCTTGTATCCTGTATCCTGTAGTTGCAAGATCCAGATTTTGTATTAGATGCACCTGATAACGATTTATTCAGGTAATTACGGGACCATACTTATTTAACCCTTAAGTCCTCAGATTAATTTTAAAGTATTTATGGCCTTTTTCTGTTTACATAGTTATTGATGACTTGGCAGTGGTTCTACATCACTGCTGGCTGCCTATACAGGCAGCCAGCAGTGATGTAGAACCACTGCCAGGGAAAATTCAGTCTACACACAAGAGTAATAAAAAGATTACACAAGGGAGCACCTGCTTCAATGCAATATAAAAGTGGCGGTTTGGGGCTATATGGGGGCTTAAGGGTTAAAATAAAACTCGATATCAAGCCACTTGATGGATACGGAAAGATATTTCAGATTGAAAGAGTAACAGTTCTGTAATTGTAAAAGGCTAAAAGCTCCCATTTTTGCCGAGAGACCGATATGGTCGCGGCACACGAGTGAGTCGATATTTCAAAAACAAAATATTGCGAAATCGTGACAGGATCAAAGAAAGCAAACGAACATGGCATGTGATATTCAAAGTTTTCGCATTTCCTTTTCGATGGGCGAGATTATACAGTGCTATAGAGAGAAAAGCACAAGTAGCATTTCCCGTCGAATTTCTTTGCGCATTTTTTTGTAGTCACTGTACTGTTTTCTACGGGGAGCAGACACTAATTTTTGTACATTGAAAGGATAAGTGATAATTTATACTGTAGATATATTACATGTCAAACGACACTTGAATACATCACTCTACTCAATAATGCACTTTGTCTGAAACATCTATCTATTCACAAAAGCATGTTACATATCTTACGTAAGAAACACATATTGTTCATGATAAACTCAAGTCATTTACTGTCTTTTTTCTGCAGCTTCCGAATAGCATATTGTGCGTAACATTAGAAAACGGTTCAACATATGCCGCAAGTAATTAGCAAAGTAATGTATTAAGGCTCAGTTTAACCATAACAAGGCAAGCCATAACACTAAGAAGATGGAGTTTTTTTTTGTTTGTTATATGCATTGGACGACAGTTTTTTTTTTACAGAAATCAGACTTTGATCTTGAAAGTGCTTTCGGTTTAGTAATCAACTCTGCATACAAGGGCTGGCTATGGGTATTCTAGCTTGCTACACAAGTTCTATAAAAAAATTAATATAACTTTTCCGATCAGGGTGGCGCCAGAGATTCCAGGACAGAGTGGCTAGGAACGAGCACGGTCATATAGGCTCGGAGTAGCAACAGGGATTCCGGACAAAGTTGCTAATTTATCCGACAGATGAGGCTCCATCACCTAACCCATTTATCCCCAAACGAAAAAATCTCTCAAATTTAGCGCTTAACGTTTCTGAAGTGTGCGCTTTTTGCTCCCGACGATATAAGCTTTGTTTTAAAAGGCATGGGCTGGAGTGGGGGTGGGTGGGTTTGGGTGGGTTTGGGTGGGAGCTTCCCTTGGTGTGGTGCGGTATATCTTCGTTCGAAAAAAAATAAATGTACGTACAAAAGAGAGAATTTTGGTGGCATTTTCGCCAGAATGCAACTAAAGCGTTCTCTATATTTTGCACCATTTCATGAGAACTGCAAATGTATCTCATTTGATGCCTTAAACGAAGGGGGACTTGTGCACAGTCAAAACTGCGAGGAATCCAACAAGAGTTACGTTTTTGTTTATTGAAGTCCGATTTTAGTTAAATTTATTTATTTAATTATTTTGGGGGGTTTAACGAAACTTACGACAGCCAAGGTCACCTCGTGTCGGACAGTTTTACAGGTAGAGGAAGCCGGAGTACCTGGAGAGAACCACCGAGCAACGGCGAGCAACTGTCAGGCTCCTCAACATACTAACTACACACAAGCAGTGTTAGCATTGGTTGATGACAAGTGCACCATCGACGTGCAGTACGCCTTAGTACACGCGGGAATTGGGGGGGGGGAGTGTCCTGCCCAAGGGCACAACGCGGTTGCCACAGGTGGGATTCGAACCGAGGACCTCTCGGCTTGCAGCCTGCATCTCTCCCTACTGAACCACCGCGCCCCCCGATTTTAGTTAAAAAATATTCCATTCATATTACTCAGCGCACAGGACTCGTACGATTACGGCTAAGAGACGATTGCCTTTTTGAAGCTATAAACGCTCGTCTCTTATAGTTTAATTAATCCTTAGACACTGATTTCGAAATATCAAAATTTCAAGGAGCGCGCGCACATCCCTGACTTATCCCGTCATGAAAATCAACGTTCGATAAAGTTATCTCCCCTGGAATTATTACACGAGCGTCGAAGGTCCAACTAAGAAGCATATAATTATTGAGAAAACACCTTTGACATCAGTAGAAAATAAGGCAAAGTTTGCTCTTGTTACCTTTAATAAACGAAAACAACAGACAGCTCTCGGAGCTGTCTGTTGTTTACGTTTATTAGAAGTCTCAAAAGGAAAGTTGGCTTTTATAGTAAGTTAATTAGAAACAACTAAATAACAATCCACTTTGGGTCATTGTTCAGCTATTGTTTTTTACAGAAATTTGGAGTTTTTATTCTTCACAGGAAAAAAATTAGCAAATCTTATCTCCTAGACTTTTATATTAATTGAAGGGATGGTATTTGGATTATAAGTCACGGTGCACACATAGACAGAACTACGGCTCTCGCGAAATATGATTACGCCATTCCAACAATTTATGTAAAACACCCACCGATTCAAACACACATCGCGTTTTGTATTTATTACATAGCCCATGCATTAAAATTCATATAAATAAACAAATTTTAGTTCCGATGTTAAACCCAAAGGTGAAGAGACTGCTTGTTTTGACTGAAGCTGTACTGATCAAATGGTTCGATAAAAAATCAAAACAACCTTTGCGGACCAGTGTTTGTTGAAATTCGCATCGTTGTTTCTCTTCGGCTGGTGCCCATTCACGTCTAACCATTTGGTGGCTATTACTTTTAGTAAAAATATAAGTACAAATTTGTGCGGATTTGCAAAACAGCTGGGAGAAACATTTTTAAAAGAAGTTCGAAGCATGTCAAAATGTACGAAGATTTACCGAAATAAAGTTGACCAATTTAGATATAATGGATCCACAAAACGAGACGGCCACGGGATTGGGCTAATGTTCTGGTTGGAAATGATTGGGTTTTTTTTGAAAAATATTATCTCATTTTTGGTTAACTAATTTTTTGTGAACTGACTTTATTTTGCTTTGGACGTTTTCATTTTCACACTATGCGACAGACTGTCGATAATTGTATAACGAAATGTGGAAACTTTTCCAAGCGTAACTAATGACTCGATGGGAAAGGAACTAGTATGAACGGCGCTGGGAAAAAAGTTCCGGTTTGTGCATCACCCATTGAATGCAGAATCATTTATGTCATAGCGGCTCTTCCGTTAAATACAAGGGTTTAAAGTTGAATGGATGTGCAATAAACTGTTAATATAAGAAACATAAAAAAGGTTACAGAACATCAAAAAAGCGCCGTTTTCTTTTATTTAAATGGGTTTAAACAGAAAATAATAGTCAAATGTTCAAACTGATTGTAGAAAAATGTAAAAAGCCAGCTTCTGTATTTTTATGCTACTCTACAGGAAAAATGCCTGAAATTTGTAAAATGGTGCGCACATCGACGATACAAATTCGCTAACATTTCGAAATTTCAATTTTTATGTGAAATTCCCATACCCTGAGTGTTAAAGCTACTGGCAATGTTAGAAAATTAAGGGGAGCTAACTTTCCTGTAAATCTCTTCCAATGAAGAAAATTGTCAGCCATGATTTTGCCCACGGTGCAGTTAGGAATTTAACCAATTCAATCTAATTTGGATGAGATCAATGAAGCGGTAGTCATTACAGAAGATGGATCGGAAGCTAAAGCAATGAACCCTCTTCACAACGATGTCAAAGATTCGGAATTTCAAGCAGCAATTGTTTTCCCATAATACACAATGGATTTAAGCAGCGCAGTCTTGTTTGATGGAGCTCATTGTAATCTAATAAACAAGATTGAATTTGTTAAATTACATTATGGGGAAAAACTGTTGCTTGAAATTTAGATATAGAGACATCAACTTGCAGAAGGTCAAACAATTCGACCAACGTCTGAAATGCATTGGAATCATTCCTATAAATTGTCTCCAAGATTGGTCAATGTGTTCATCAGAACTAAGAGGGTTTGCAACTTGATAGAAGCCGGGAAGTTTTATACCAGCCTTTGAAAAAGTTCGTTGAACCATGTAATGCATCTTCACAAAGCCAAAAAGAAAATATTCCCTGAGCCGATGAAACACTACGATATGTCGACCTTGTCACATAGTTATGGCGTCATTCCTTTGTTTAAAAGAAGTGATATATTTTGAAGACTTGATTAGAGCATATACTGTATTCACCAAATATCACCCCAATCTCTGCAACACCTGGGCGATGAAGGATATCTTTTGAGAACAAAAGGCAATGAATTGGGACAGTGTGAGCTCTGACATGAACAACCCCCCTTGAAAACATTCCAGTGATCTGTATTAAAGTATCTTAACCCATTCACGCACTATTCTGAACTTCCTCGCCTGGTGATATTATACAACGTTTCACACATAGAATGAAACCAAAAAGTCCGATAAAAACAGTGTTCCGTTTGACGATAGCCAAATTTTGCTGACTAAAAAAAGAAAGTATTGAAACGAATGAGAAAAAAATATCAAATTAAGTTTTTTAAGGTGCTATATTAAAGTAAGAGAAATTTGTTTACTTTGAAATTCTCACCTCTAATATTCCATAAAATCAAATTAAATATACACAAATTATACATCAAAATGAAGGTTGGGAGGTATAGAATACGCCAAACATATATAAACAACCCACAGAGTAGACAGGAGGTAGCATTGGTTCATGGAAGTCTGCTACCCTATTTGTACAAGAACTGATAATAAAATATTTCCTGAGAACTACTTGTGGCCAAATGTGCTTCAGATATCCAATAACAAAGCTAGGCATTCAAAACACTTTAGGGTGCAGCGATAAAACTGCATTTGGGAAAAGGACAACACTGTCTGCATTTTTTATTGAAGATGGATTCCATGTTCAACGGACATGCAGAAATAACTCTACCACGAATTTTCATCGAAAAACAAAATCGTAATTCTGGGAAATTTCACCAAGTGTCATTATACCTTGTATAGAATATGACAACAGTGCTGTCTCAATATAATAATTGTATGTTGTAGTAAGTTGATCTTTCTTATTATTTGATTTTAGACGGCAGTGTATATCGATGTTTTTTTCTGTCCGATGACCTTGACCGGAAATCAAAATGAACCGACAATGCAAACAAAGCCGACAGTTTTGGAATTTACCCCACGCAGCTCTGTCGCTGCGTTTTGAAGAATTCTGATGTCCTAGATTTGTCCTTGGATATCTGAAGCACATTTGGCCACGAGTTGTTTGTCTGGAATATTATTTTAATATCAGTTCTGATACGAATACGGGAGCAGACTTCCAGGAACCATTGGCGCCTGCTGTCAACTCTGTGAGTTGACCGCATATGTTTTTCGTATTCTTCACTTTGGTGTATAATTTGTGTATATTTAATTTGAATTTAAGGAATATCAGAGTTGGAATTTCAAAGTAAACAAATGTCTCTTACTTATATAGCACCTTAATAGAGACTTGATGTTGAGTCTTTTTGCTATTTATGCGTCTTTTGTTTGTCTTAGAAAACAACTCTTTGAGAAGTCGTTTACACCATATCAGCTCGTGATATTGAACATACAATCGCTTGGTCATGCTCACTAGGGCGAAGCCTTCGTGAACACCCTCGCGATTGTATATTCAATATCACTTGCTTTCTATGGTGTAATCTCTACGAGTACAGCTCCCGGATAACGACATACATTCTCCTGCATAAACAATTGGTTTGAAACTCAAATTGAGGTTCATATTTGAAAGATTTATCCTTCTTGCGGCTTTCAGTGTTGACTCATTTTCTTTTCTTGGTGTGTCGTTCCAATGACGAAAAAGCGTGAGTTTTGTCTCATAAACATAGTTTAAATTTACACACGAAGGCTGCTTGCTTCCTTTAACCACCCCGACAATCTGAATCAGGATTATGTTGTCGAACGCGATCAGCTGAGGGAACATGGGGGTCTTAATGATTTTACATGTGAGTAAAGTAGTCTTATCAGAGACTGGAGGAAAAGGGTCTTACATGCAAATGTGTCTAAGCCATAGACCTTTTTTGTAGGCCAAGTTTCAGTAGCGCTGGATCCAGACCCTGGACCCTTTTTATGGGTAAAGATTCAGTGGCGCTTTTTCAACTGGGTCCGGTTGTATTTCTGTTACGGGGACAGAATAGACATATGAACAACATTACGCGATTATTTTGCGAGATTCTCGCGAGAGAGACTGAGAGGTTTAATGAACGTGGAGAGTGTATTATTACTAAATCACCCACAGAGTGGAGATTCCACACAGACAATAATTGAAAATATGTTGCAAAGCATAACAAGTACAAGCAAAATTCCAGCCAATGGACCTCCGAGTTAAACCCGGAGGTCCATTGGCTGAAACATTGCTTGTGTTGTTGTCCATATGTACAGAATTTGAAAGTAATACTTTGGGTGATAACTCCACTTCACGGGTGATTTAGTTACAACCCGCTCTCCACGTACTGAATATACCCCGTGCTTCCAAATATCTTAATCCACACATAAATAAGCTTCATAACTGATTATACATTAATTATACCCTCCGGTCCTTTAGGTTCAAAACAACATTCAGAACAATAAACTCAGCTTTATATTTCTTTCTTCAAACACACAACTTAAGTCTTCTCAATGGAACCTATTTCAATGAAGGGGTTATAAAACATGTGTGGAACAAAAACTGAATTTGTTAGGTGACTCTTCTCGGTCGTTTGCGTATCTATGGGCAGACTGGATGTTTTGCAAGACGCAGTGGTAACTAATAATCATGAAAAAAGTACATTTTCAAAGTACACTCTTATCTGGTCTGCTCTCGCCATTCAAAATTGTTGTCGGCGCCCATGCGTTCATGAATCAATCCTCAAGACAGCCATCCATTTGTCAGTAACCTTGCGTGGGTAACTAAAGAAGTTTTCATTCGAAATAAATTGATTTAACACTCCGTGTTAACTCCTGGCGCTCTTGAAGAATGATTGCTTTTATTCGTTGAGTCTCTTTTTCTTATCTTGGTCCAATAACTCAGCCTATTATATCCTGTTTTATAGAACTCAAATGACTTCTGTCAGACAATATGTAACTGGTAAAATTGATAAGTTTCATCATTGGAAGAGATTTACAAGAAAGTTAGCTCCCCTTAATTTCCTGAAGCTTTCAGAACATTTAACACGGTGGGATTTTCATACAAAAATTTAAATTTCGAAATGTTAGCGAATTTGTATCATCGATATGCGCATCATTCACACACTTCAGGCATTTTCCTGTAGATTAGTATAAAAATACGAAAGATGGATTTTTACAATTTAGTTTGAACGTTTGACTATAATTCTCTCTTGAAACCCATTTAAAAATGAGAAAGCGGCGTTTTCACCATCTTTTGACGTTCTGTAACTTTTTTCCTGTTCATTATATCAACAGTGTGTGCGCATCGTGACATATTTAACCCTTTACCTAACCTGAAAAGCAGACGACACTTGCAAAAATAATTCTTGAATAACTAATTTTTTTCATTTTTTGTCTCAAAAACATAGGTTATGACCCCTCGTTGGAACGAGCTCGACGAGCTCGTTCCAACGAGGGGTCATAACCTATGTTTTTGAGACAAAAAATTAAAATATTTTGAAAATTAACTGGCGATTTTTGAGAATAGCGCTGGCCGGTTTTGAACGTTACGTTGGGTAAAGGGTTAAAGACCCTTTCCATTAATATAACGTCTACGAGGTGAGATTTTGTAATATGTTTCCTGGGAGGTATAAAACAAGTAAATTACTGTAAAAGCACATTCGCTAAACAGAGAGCCAAAGTGGACCGTTACTTAGGGTTGTAATTGTGATGCAGATGGATATTCTTAATGACGGATTATTTGTTAAAGGGGCTGGGGGGGGGGGGGGGTTAGCTCAGTGGTTACGGCATTGGACTTCAAACCTAGAGGTCCGCAGTTCCTCTCCAGGCAGGGTAACTGCGTTGTGTCCTTGGGCAAAGCACATGCACGTCGATCGTGAACCTGTCTTCAACCAATACTAATCCTGCTTGTTAGTACGTTGGGGAGTCTGACAGTTGCTCGTCGTTGCTCGGTGGTTCTCTCCGGGTACTCCGACTTCCTCCACCCGTAAAACTGTCCGACACGAGGTGACCCTGGCTGTCGAAAGAGTCGTTAAACTCTAATAAATAAACCTGTGACGTGGTTGCTTCTAATTATCTCGCCATAAAAAAGCCTAGTTTCATTTTGTAACTTTTAATAAACGAAAACAACAGGCAGCTCCTACTATCTTCTTCATATCGGAAGATAGTAGGTTCGATCCTAACTTGTGTTATCTGCTTTATTTCCTTGGTTGAGACACTCACTTCCAATTGCAGAAGTGGGAACACGAAAGTGCAACGTGCTAAGGTCTGCTGCACATTAATGGTACACATGCCTTCAAACTGATGATGAGCCTGCTTAAGCAGGGTTAGTAAGTTGGAGAGTCCGACAGTTACTTGCCACAGCTCGGTGATTCTTTCTGGCTATTCCAGTCTGGTCCATCCGTAAAAAAAACGGTTCGAAATGGTATGACTCTAGCTGTTGGGTGTGTCGTAAATAAATAAATAAATAAATAAATAAATAAATAAATAAATAAATAAATAAATAAATAAATAAATAAAATTATAAATAAAAACTAGTTAGGGTGTAAAAATAAATTGGACGCATTCATATTAACATCGTACTTTTATATTCAGTCGAATAACACTCGGCGCACGGTTGAAGAAATAGTTCAGTAAATATTGGTCGGAGATTGCCCTGAGATGGGGAGTTTGATTATTGCTAGAACAGGGTGAAAACTGATTATGTGCGAACAAAATTAATATGATGAGAAAAAAGGAATACGTTTTTGTCCACTGATGGAAGATAAATGATGAGATAGAACAGAGAAAACGCAAAACGCCCGTGTAATTCTTCATTGAGGGTGACCGCGATTGAAGGCAACAGGTGCATGGACTGGATATAATAAATTGCAAAAGGCATTCGAGTCTTTAGTATGATTATGCGATCTACCTTTCTATACAGTTATGTTTATTGTAAGACACACTCGACCATTCGTGCAGGTAGTCCATCTTTTATATAGAAAGATGAGGCCGTTCTTGTACTTAACTTGGATAGACAGGGGCACAATGTATAATTAGAAGGACTCAGTCATGTTTTAGTGGAATTTAGATTCTTGGTTTCGGCTCCCGCGCGACGAAGTGAAACCCCGGCAACATGGCCAGGCATAGTCCCACACATATACCACTGCAGTAGAACGAAAGTACTTTGGCTGGACTAAGACGATGACTGGCGCCTGCATGTACATGTTGACGGACACAATCATCATCTAGAGTAATTTTGATTTCTGGTCTTTGATCCTTCGCTGGGAACTCGGCTGCATCGCCTAGCAACCGGGAGTTCACTATTCATACCACATGCCCAGTATTTATTTATTTTGGTGGGTTTAACGACGGCCAGGATCGAACCTACGACCTTTTGACATGAAGTCCTATGCTCAAACCAATGAAATACAGCTCTACCACAAGACCAATCATACCTGACTTACAACATCATGAAAATCGACTTTCCGTAAAGTTATCTCCATTGAAATCATTAGCCGCGCGAGGAAAGGCCGATTAAAAAGCAAGTAATTGTTGAGATAACATCTTTAAAATCAGTGGAAAATAAAGCCAAGTTTCCTTTTGTTATTTATTATAAGCGAAAACATCAGAAATCACTGGGAGCTGTCTGTTGTTCTCTTTTATTAAAAGTAACAAAAGGAAACTTGGCCCTTTTATGTCTAGTTAATTAGAAGTAACTAGTTCACAAATAATCCGTCATTAAGAATCAGTATCACACCTCCCAACACTCAAATTGTCACATTGACTCTTTGTTTAGTGAATAGGAATATGCAGGTTTTTATTCTTCCCAGGAAACAAATTAGAAAATCTCACCTCGAAGATTTTTTATGTCCCCGAGAGATTCTCTGGGGAGCATTATGTTTTCACCATGTCCGTCCGTCCGTCCGTCCGTCCGTCCGTCCGTCCGTCCGTCGTCCGCTTATTTGATCAAATCATAATTTAGGGGCAACTTGTGGATGACTAGACAATGCTTCCTTTCGACTTTGGTCCAGCTAGCCAATTCAATACGGCCGACATGACAACCACATTGAATTTGGTTTCCGCCCAATAACTAATGAATGCTGACTCAAATCATTTGTATTTTTTAATTATGCATTGTTGGTGTCTAGAGGAAGCTTCCTGCCTGTCGATTTTCGGACCAGTTAGGTGAACCAAGATGGCCACCAGAGGCCAATTCATTATGGCTTCCATGGTGGCCATTTTGAATTTGGTTTCCGTTCAATAACTAATGAAAACTGACTCGAATCAATTTCAATTTTTGGTTATGCATTATTTGTGTCTACAGGAAGCTTCCTGTTGATTTTGGATCAGCTAGCCAATTCAAAATGGCCGCCAGGGCGACCATATTGAATTTGGTTTCCTCCAATAACAAATGAATGCTGACTCAAATCAGGTTTTTGGGGATGCATTATTGGTGTCTAGAGGAAGCTTCCTTTGGATTTCGTTATGCCCCGAGAGACTTACCGTCCCTTTTTATGACACGCTTTGCGTTGCTCTTGTATATTAATTGAAAAGACAGCGGCTGTATTATATGTTATGATAGGCACACTTTTGATAGAATGAACAGAAAAAAGCTGAGAACATCAAAATATATTAAAAACATCGTTTCCGTATTTTAAAGGGGTTTCAACTGAGAACCAAAGTCAAAGTTCAAACTGATTGCGAAAAAAATGTGAAAACTCAGCTACTGATTTATTATTCTGGTCCACAGGAAAATACCTGAAGTCTGTAGAATTTTGCGCACATTGATGATAAAACGTCCCCTGAGTTCCAATGTATTCTATGTGCCAATAGGCACATAGAACACATTGGAACTCAGGGGACGAAAACTTCGCTAACATATCGAAATTTCAATCTTTATATGAAATCCCCATTCCCTTAGTATTAAATTTACCGACAGCTCCAGAAAATGAAGGGGAACTAACTCTCCCCGTGATAAATATCTTCCAATGACGAAAATTGTCAGCCATGATTATTTGAAATATTGGTAATCCATCGTCAAAAATAGTAGCCCGTATCCTGTTAGTTGATTGAAGAGTCCGTGATTACTTGATTCACATATAATAACAGAAGTTATATGGAAGTGGGAAATGCGCTGGCTTCAGTACAACGAAACTGTTTTGGCTGTCGACACCGATCTATACAATACTCTCTGCGACGAATGGATAAGTCTGTTTTGTATTTTTAATGAGAGTCAATGATAACTGAATTTAACATCTTATTTATCACGAATAGCAGAAGACACTTACACAAAAGATTGGATTTTCTGGTACAACTAAACTTTTTCATATTAACCTGTGATTCTCTCAATGAAACAAGGTCAACGAGTTCGCTCAAATAGCAAAATTTGAAAAATCTATTATTTTAATGGTGATTGTACCGAATAGCGCAAGCCGGCTAGGGTTGTTGCGTTAGGTTAATGATAAAGTAGGCCTATGTGAGAGCAGTTGGTATATTATAACTTACGGGACGCTCAGTTGTCGGATACGGTGTCACATGAGGAGAAGTAAGAACAATATTAGGGAAGGCTTTAACCGAGCCTACTATTGTTCTCGCTCTGCCTAGTATGACACCAGATCCGCCAGCTAAACATACCGTAACATATTTATATCGCCACCCTACGAAGTGTTTGCAAACCGTTTCATGTCTTTGTTCAATTTTCTTAGCGACATTCGTTTGTTTACAAAATCAGTCGAGTGGTGATACAATGCAAGGGAAGTAATTCAACATATCACAAATCGATAGTTCCCATTGAAGTGTAACATGTGGAATGAAGTGATGTAATCTTCTGATATTATAATGTATTAACCAACTGAAAACAGTGTTTCTGTACGAGATTGTTCTATATATTGCTGTATACAGCGAATGGGCCAATGAACTTTGCATTTATCAAGAGGCTCAGTAACACTTTAACCCTTTACCCAACGCAGACGATATCAAAATTTATTATTTTAAATATCATTTTTTAAATTTTTTCAAAAAATTTCAACAAAACACATATCATGTGACTCCTCTTTGGAACGAGCTCGACGAGCTCGTTCCAAAGAGGGGTCACATGATAAGGTTTTGTTGAAATTTTTCGAAAAATAATATTTTTTCAGTTGCTGAATTTGCATATTATGCTGGCGGATGGGGGCGATTCCGGTTAACCCTTTACCTAACTATTCGGCCACTTCCGCCCCCGTAATATACAAATTCAGTAGCTGAAAAAACTTCTTTTTCCAAATATTTCATCAAAACTATATCATGTGACGCCTCATTGGAACGAACATGTCGTGTTCGTTCCAATGAGAGGTCACATGATATGGTTTTGTTGAAACTTTTAGAAAAATTTTAAACACAATATTTAATATAATAAATTCTGATCTGCGTTAGGTCTGAAACGTTGCCGCACATTCAACCTCTCCACAATTCATTCGATTTCCTCACGCATTCACAGAGCTTTTCATGAAATTTCAAATTCACCAATATCATCTGATTGAGCCAATACAGAAAGAAACATATATGTTTAATGAGATCAGATTGATGAGTAGAAATTATTCGGAAAGTTAACACGACTGTTATTAGCACAGTACTATAGTTTAATGTGGATATTCAGAATCTGTTTATCAGTAATTTGTTTGTTATAATTAACTGAATATTATGTATTTAACAAAATATGAATCATTTTTCTCGAGTTCGCCGCATTTCGATGCATCTCTGATAGTACTTGCAGCAATAATACAGATAAATCTTAGAGGATCGAGAATCAGGAGATTATGTTTATTTACCGGGAGATCAATCCTCAATTATGTGAATTTTTGGCAAATTCCATGTGTTTTTTTTACGAATACCAACAAAGTGTATCTAATATTAGCTTCATCAGATACTTGTGATATTTAACATCGTAACCTGTTTTTGATACTGATACTTATTTTGCCTATATAAATATAGCGTATTGTCATGAACGATTACATGTGCTGATATCTTTATGGACAGAAACAGTTTTATTCGGGTGCGATAATGAAAATAATATGTTGTGCACTGAATTACTCATTTCAACTGCCATATAGCTCCATCAAGTCTGCTTTGAAGTTCATGAAAGGGTGTCCTATGGGGCACATTACAGATACTTCGGCATGTAAACTGTTAATACATTATTGTTTGTTTGTGTGTTTAGTGAGGTTTAATGACACTTTCTACAGCAAGGGTCATATCGTGCCGGACAGGTTTACTGGTCGAGAAGGTCGGTGTATCTCGAAAGAACCACACAGAAACGACGCCAATACTTTATTAACTAAACACGTGACCACAGCCCTGGTTTTCGGTAAACTCATAATCGAGTTCCTCTCAGTAACCTCTCAGTTCCCCTCAGATCGACGAAGTGTAACTGAGCACTCTACCACTTAACCCAACACACAGGATATCAAAGTTTATTATTTTTATCATTGTTTTCTAAGAAAACTATATCATGTGTCCACCCTCATTGGAACGAACTCGTTCCAATGAGGGGGGTCACATGATATGATTTTGTTGAATTTTTTTTTAAAATATACTTTTTTCAATATCTTTATTTGTAAATTACACGGGCGGATGCGGCCGATTCGTTAGGTAAAGGGTTAATCTTGGAGAAAAAGCAGGATTATCTAAACTCATAACCACTGCATAAATCCACAAGCATCTATACATGCAGAACAACTAGATCACAAATCACCTGCCAGGACATATTTCGGTATTACCTTATGAGTTAACCTTTTACCCAACGTAACGGCCAAAACCGGCCAGCGCTATTCACAAAAATCGACAATTAATTTCATTATTTTTTCATTTTGTGTCTCAAAAACATAGGTTATGACCCCTCGTTGGAACGAGCTCATCGAGCTCGTTCCAATGAGGGGTCATAACCTATGTTTTTGAGACAAAAAATGAAAAAAATAAGTTATTCAAGATTTTTTTTTGCAAGTGTCGTCTGCTTTTCATGTTAGGTAAAGGGTTAATTCAAGTTTGTCGTGGTATAAATACAGAACATTACTCGGGTAAAGTATGGTGTACAAGAGTCAACGACCCTTGTTCGCGTCTTTCCATTATTTCTCTTGCACCTTTCGGGCCGTTGATTCCTGTCCCCCGTACTCCATCCACCCTCGTTGTTTTCTGTCTTATTATGTTCACCATATTTTCATGAGAAGAATACTATTTCCTCAGTATCGCCTACTTTTTAGCTTTTTACCTAACTCGGCTGCAAGGTAAAATATATTCTGGATTGACGTAAAATTTTCATTTTTGCCTCCAAAACATAGTTTATCATTCCTTTGGAAAGTTCTCAACAAGCTCGTTCCAATTAGGGTTTAAAAGCTATGTTTCGAATCAAAAATTGAAATAATATTTATCATGTATAACACGGGTGGCGTATGGCATTTACGTTGAGTCAGGATGTTCAGTATTGTGATCACAAAAGCAGACATAGAATTTCAATCAGGTAGCGACCCAGTCAGGATCCGGTCGAAATGTTCTGTCTATTTACCTCCCCGCAACGCGAGGAAAATGAATGTGAGTTACTATTTTCGTTTGGTTTGTTCTGATGCCATCTTGAGTTTGCAGTTTTTTTTTTATTTTTACGAAATCTCGACCCTTGCTGGAAAATTTCTGACACTGTCGTCTTCAATTTATGGTTATCTGAGGTCTAATTCAAAAAGACGACACTTGCAAACAAAATTGAATAACGAATTTGTTTCATTTTTTGTTTCAAAAACAAAGGTTATGACCCCTGATTGGAACGATCTCGACGAGCTCTTTCCATAGAGGGTTCATAACCTATGTTTTTGAGACAAAAAAAATGAAAAAAATTAATTGGCGATTTTTGTGAATAACGCAGGCCGGTTTTGGACGTTACGTAGGGTAAAGGGTTAAGAGTTTTATTATTCTCGTAAACCGTGCAATAAATCGTCTAGTTTAAGAATATGAACAACTGAGTGTGGTTGAATATACTGTGTGCGTTAGTCAGAGAAGCGTTGGCTCAGTGGTAAGAGCATTGACCTTCAAACCGAAAGGTCGACGGTACGATCCTGACCAAAAGTAACTGAGTTGTGTCCTTGGGCAAGATCACAATTGTCCACTCGGGGGCCCGGCAGTGTTGTGTACTAAGGCGTACTACACGTGGATGGTGCACTTGCCTTCAAGCACCGCTAACTCTTTCTGTGCTGAGTTAGTAAGTTGAGGAATCTGGGTGTTGCTCTTCGCTACTCGGCGGGTCTCTTTGGATACCCGGGCTTCATCCACCCGAAAAACTGTCCGAAATGATGTGATCCTGGCTGTGGAAAGTGACGTTAAACCTTTATGTAACGAATCGTCCGCATCCGTCAGGGTAATTTATAAAATGAGCAGTTGAATTTTTTAACAAAGTCATAACCAGTGACCCTCTCATTTTAAATGTTTTCAAAAACTTTCAACAAAACCATATCATGTGACCCCTCTTCGGAACGAGCTCGACGAGCTCGTTCCAATGAGGGAGCACATGATATGGTTTTGTTGAAAGTTTTTGAAAAATTTGAAGAAAGATATTTAAATAACAAATTTTGATATCATCTGCGTTGGGTAAAGGGTTAAACCCCAATAAGTAGAGGATATCTACGATGTTTTAGTGAATATTGAGAATTATTTCATGAGTGTGGACCTGGAAGTTTTATTATAATAGTTTCAGGTCCAAAAGAATGAGATAATTCCCGATATTCACTAAAATAGCGTAGATTTTCTTTTTATTATATGCTACGTGACATTCTACTGCGTAATATTCAGCCCAATTCGACTGCAAACAGTTTCAAGACAATAACAAAGATCTGCTGATCGTTCCTTCAAGGCGACGTTCAAGGCGACGTCATGCGCCGAAGCGTGACGCCATTTAGGAAGTAACTGAGGGCTATTTCTCGATATCCATCGACTTTTAAATAATTTACGATAATTCACAGGCTAGCATATAATAAATAGAGGATATCTCGTGTTTTTGAGTGGATATCGAAAATTATCTCATGAGTGACCGAGACAAATGTTTATTTTAAGCGCGAGCGAAATTACCCTTTTACCTCGATCACGAGTGAGATAATTTTCGGTATCCACCAAAAAACTCTTGATTTTCTTTTTATTATAGGCTTTTTATAAGAATCTGATCATTCCTATCGATATATCCGCTCGTTTCAACTGTGAATTGATGTATGAAAGTAAACTGCGCGCATTGATACGCGGAAGCGATTGATTGATACTCGGAACTGGTAGCGTCTTGCGATCTGATTCAGCTGGCGGGTTTCATGCATCAATTCAAGGTGAATACGTGTTGAATTATTACTAGAAATGATCGGCATCCGCTCAAAAACACCAGATTTTCTTTTCATTATACGTTTTTAGGACAAATTGATCATTTCCAGTGATAATTTGGCTCGTATTCACCTTGAAGTGATGCTTTGAAAGCCGCCATTTTGATTGATACCGTGAATGTGAAAATTTCTATATTTTTACAGTGGGGGATACAATTTTTATGTTTCCGCATTTTTTTCGATAATCTATCGTTTAGCGTATAATAAATAAACAATATTTTTTGCAAATACCATCTTCCATTTGTGTTAGGTAAGGGACTAAGTAATGGAGAGTGTGCAGCCCGCCGGGACAATTTTCAATCAAAGATGTTCATAATCCTGAACCCGACTCTGATCTGAATAATGTGAACGGTAGTCGGTGACATCATCATATGTTGAAGCTAAAAGTACATAAAAAAATATAGGAATATTTATTAGGATAAATTGTTCAGACACACTTGTACAATCCCGTAAGTACAAGAGCAAATTATGAAATACACTTCTATGAAAAACTATAGCTTCAATTCTCACAAGTTTATTTAGATGCAAGGAAGAACTATTTTTCTATCACCACCGCATAAAACATCATCAAAAACACCTTAATAACAGCGAACATGACAACTAAATTTAGAACCACATTTGCCGTTCTGGGTTATCTATTATCCTCCTGTTTTTTTCGCGCGGTGATGGTGGAATCCTATGATGAGTGACGCAACCACTGAGTGATGAATTGTCTGAGAACATTGATAACACTGAAGAAAATCATACACTCTTGACAGTCCATAATATAGTGATTAATTATTATCGCTCTGGCTTTCCCGTTGTTTTCTTCACATCACCATCCACTCAGGGGTTCCACGAAGATGACCAATTGGTGGTAATGAAGGGTGGGTGATGGTGATGAAAACCTGATTTGTCCAGACTGCTTTGATGACGTATTTGATTTATTAGACATTCTGGATTTTATTTAAGAAACGATCCCCGTGGGAACCCCGTTGGAACCCCGTGAAGTGGAGCAACGCTTGTTTACTGCGGTACACAGGTTCTGTTTTACTGGTAAAATAGGATCCGGTAACCAACTCCTGCGGAGAAAGGCATCTAAAGTGGAATGCACAGGTATAAACTACACTTGACTTCATATCCAAGTTGCAGTCATTATATAGCCACAGATGCAGAAAGTAACCTTAAATACCAATACATAATAATAATAAATAGATAAAAAAGGTTGTTTGTGGATAAATAGATGAAGTAGTCGCGACGCTTGGGCATCCCGACTTCTTATCTAATTAGCACGTGTCGTACTCCAAACTGGTAATGCTGGTCACCAACAGCCCTAATTCGATACTACACACCAAAACTCAAAATCCGGCACCATACACCAACAGTCCTAATCCAGCACCATACACCAACAATCCTAATCCGGCACCACGCACCAAGAGTCTTAATCCGGCACTACACACCAACAGTCTTAATCCGGCACCACACACCAGGAGTTCTAATCCGTCACCACACACCAACAGTCCTAATCTGGCACTACACTGATAACCAGTTGATCTGTGACATGAGTTTAGGTATCAAATCTAGTCTCTTTAGAAAGTACATGATTACTAGAAGGAGCGAATTAATATCTAAGACTCCAACCCAGGCAGAAATGTAGGGGATGCCACCCCTTATTTACACAACTGTCTATAAGCAGTACCCCATCCCACCTATTCTCATTTCTCGCCTACCATATTTGGAAAACAACTTGTTTTAGTGTATCTTACTACCTCTGTAAATGAACACATTCTTTGGGTGAGTCGTTATGAAAGTGCTTGTCTTTGAAAACCTGACAATCATAAATTGTGGTGGGTGAGAAAAATTGTGTTTTCCTCGACACCAACGTGGGGAATGTATTCCGTCCACAACCTCAAATCCAAACCCATGCTGGCCAACAGCAAAGTACTGGATCCTATTCAAGTACTTTTACGTTCTACTATTCATCCATTCAAAACCGAAATACACAGAAAAGAGAAAACGGAAAGTTGATTGAAAGACTACAAAATGAACACAAAGTTTGTCGAAATGACCAAAAAATAATTTAATCCTACAGTCCCCTTAGGGCTCTAAGATTAAATCATTACTTACGCCACTACCACTTCCACAAACACGTAGTCAAAACAGATTCGCCCTTTTGCATTGTTATTAAATTGAAGAAACTGGAGATTTGTCACATAAAATCCAAAGAATGAACAAGTTTATAATATAATAATAACTCTTTGGCCAGCCGCTGATTTGTCGCGGTCCTCATAAGAGAAGGCCATCATTCCCCCTGCACCCCACCCCCTCTTCCACTCCTCTCCTCCCAGCATTCAGATATAAACTGCTTAATAGTGTCCCTCACTTCCTCTTTTTCAATTTCTTCAATAAGTATTCCTACCCTCTCCCTCGTGTCCCCCTTCAGCCATCTATCCTTTGTTTCTTCACCCCACTTCTGCATTATTCTTCCAGTAAATTTTATTCTATGAGGTATATACTGTGGGCATTCCAAGAGAAAATGTTCCAGGGTCTCCACTACTCCAGAGTGGCACATTTGGCATCCCTTTTCTCCATCTCTCCCAATTTTCCCCCGAAGCTCCAGTGATCTTGATCTCAGTTTGAACAGCAGTGACCCTCCAAAGGTGCCATCTAGGTACTTCTCAAAAGCTGGCTTTTCTTTATATTGTAACCCCTGCAGTGATCTTTTCACGCTAACCCCTGCTCGCCAGTTTCGATTGCAATCTTCCATGACAGAGTGTTTCAGGAAATAATTGTATTTTTCTCGAAAACGAAGCGTTATAGGGAGAGTACCTGATCAACAAAAAAGTCAGAAACACAAAAAGACTATTTTAAACCCGTTTTTGTAAGTCGCCATCATCATCATCATTATAAACCGATGTTTTGTGAATAATTACCCTAATTACCCTACATTGTATTTTGATTTACAGTCGATGTTAAATTAGCTGTCTTAACCCTCTGCACTCTGATGTCAAAATACAAGTTTTCAGCAGCAAATTGTTCCCACAATGCAACTGAGAATTAAAAAAATATATCTTGTTTGACAGAGCTTATTGAGCTCAGTCAAACAAGATATAATTTGTAAAAATTTTCATGCTGCATGGACAATATGGAGTCAATGGTGAAAAACTGAAATACTACCAGAGTGTTAGGAGTTAACAGAAAGGGACCCCACGCTGAGTTTATGACCACTCTCTGGAGAATTTTTTATGCATGTTTTTTTAATAATTGAATGTCACCGAAAAAATGAGATGGGATACACTATTTGTTTTCTAGTTATTTCCCACTGAAGGGCTGTTTCCAAACATGATCGCAAGCCCACATTTTCAACCGTGACACCATGTCCTATGTTGAGAAACAAAGCGGTGTCTAAAAAGTCTGCTTTTTTAGTTCAGCCACATGCCAAAACAACAAGACATACATGTTCAGGTAGATCTTCTCACTTAAAGAAACAACTAATGTAAAATTTACGAATTTCTTTTTAAGTGCAAAAATGTGTTTTTTATCAACCCTTTACCGAACGCACACGATATAAAAAATTATGATTTTAAATATTATTTTTCCATTTTTTTCGAAATATTTCAACAAAATGATATGATTTGAGCCATCATAGGAACAAGATGGACAAGCTCCTTCCAGTGAGGGGTCACATGATATGGTTTTGTTGAAATGTTTTGAAAGGTAATATTGTTTTCAACTATTCAC
Source organism: Pictodentalium vernedei (assembly GCA_031216915.1). NCBI lineage: Eukaryota > Metazoa > Mollusca > Scaphopoda > Dentaliida > Dentaliidae > Pictodentalium > Pictodentalium vernedei. The sequence continues at coordinate 320,007,197 of CM062293.1, read as the reverse complement.
TTTGGATATTACGCGGGTAAATGAGATCGATTCGTTATGTAACGGGGTAATACAAACAGAATAATGTTTGTCTGATGTGAAGTAAAATATCAGTTTGAAAATCTAGACAAGGGACTTATCCATAGTAATGAGCAAAATATACACATACAGATTCTCCTACAATCCAGTTGTAAATTTGTTAGCTGCTCGGAGATCAGTCGTTCAGTTCACTGAAGTGGAATTTTATGATAAATAGAGGATATGGAATGACCAACACACCAATTTCATATTCTGTTTATCACATGACACCACAGTTACCAAAAACACACCTTTTAGATAGAACAGAATGGTTAAAGAATGGAATTTCACCTCGAATGTTATGCATTTGACAGCGACGTGTCACAGCTGCACGCAGTCACACGTCATAACCGGACAAATTATAGTTCCACAATTAGGCGTTATAAATATTATTTTTCAAGTATACATTTCTTATCATTTGGGATTTTAGCGAATGTTTATAACAAATAAAATCAGGCTTCGTGGATTTATTGATGTTTTGAAATAGTTCTATTTACACGCGCATTAATTTGCCACAGATCTTTTCGGCGATTTTCAAATTGACCAATAAAATCAACTGAAGGTGCTAGAATAGAATAGAACGTTATTGAAATAAATCTGGGGCATATTGCATGTATAATAATACACGGATAATGAACTATAATTAAGAACAATTGATACAGCATCATCAGCAATAGAATATCCTGTCATGCCTCAATATAAAGTCCTTTTATAATATAACGATAAACATATTATGATATTTTGAAAACACACACACACACACACACACACACACACACACACACACACACACACACACACACACACACACACACACACACACACACACACACACACACAACCAATCAGGGTTCAGTGAATGGAAACAATTTTTTGGCGGCATATTAAAAGAAAAAAACGTTTCAGTAGGAAATGTCTGTGCCAGTGCGATTTTTTAACCTCAAACACACACAGGCGAGTCAGAGTTCATATATGCCCCAAAACAAAATAGGTTCCGATTTCAATCATGTGTATGTATTTCCTAAATAAAATTATTATTTATTTATATATTTATTGATTATTTTTAATTTTTTATTAATTTTTATTCATTTATTTATTTATTTATTTATTTATTTATTTATTTATTTGGTTGATTCATTTATTTAAATTATTATTATTTTTATTTTTATTTTTAAATTTTTCATACCTTTCACACAATGTAGAGATTCAGAAGGTAAAACACACAATTTCTATGTGGTGTAAAATATTTTCCGTCATAAACCTCCGTCGGGGGATATTCATTCCAACTGATAACATTTGTGAGGCATCATGATCTTTGGCGTTATATATGTTCATTTATTTCTTTAGTCTCAATATATTTTATCAAACCATTTTTTCATATTATTTTCACATACTTCTGAAGCCAGTAAAGCAAACCGCTCCCGATTGGTTTTACTTAAATCAAAGCCAACCAATAGGGCTTCATTGGGTCATTTGATTCTAAATTCTCCCAGTTTCGGCATAAAAGCGGAGTTAATTTTGACAAAAGGAATCGGCGCCTCCCCGATGTTTGTAAAAACATCCTTATGATTGGAAGTTCAAATTTAGGACGCATTGATCGAAATCCCCATCCGGACATCCAGGTGAAGTGTTACCCCGGCGCCAAATTCAATCATCTGCCCTCTGTTTAAAGGGCACAGGGGCCAGTCCAGTCCCCAAAAAATATTATTAAATATTGGCGTGGATTCTCGAAACGATAATTCTGATCTCGTAGTTAAGCAGTTGCGGAATATGCTTAGCGATATCAGGGTCAAGTTTAGATCAGCAAAAATTTATTTCGCTGAACTAAACTTTTCGCAAAAACTCCCTCAGGCTGAGAGGAGAACCCTGAGCATCATCAACGAAACCATTCGGAAAGTGAAGGACGTTAGCGTTATACCAAAAATTGATGACGCGAAGTTTGATGTTGCTCAGGATTTAATCCATTGGACCACGAGAACCGCCAATATTATGTACGATCACTGGTTGAACCACCTGAATTTAAACTAAGTAAAGGCAAAGGTAACAGCCGCCTAACAGATGTGGGATTAGGAACTAATGTGGTTAACCTGTCTGGCACCAATGACCTAACAACCCAAGAGAAATCGCTTTTAGATCGCGGTTTAACTTTTGTACCAGCACCAAAGCCTAAAACTGATAACCAAACAAATTTACCATCATACAACAGCAATTTTCTTTGGCAAATGAAATTAGCCGACCGCTTTAGAAACTCCAGCGGTCGGAAACTTCCTTTCACATAATCATCTGGTTGGTCACCTCCAGATAGTGAAGTAGATCCCGAAATTATTGAGGCTAGCAAACGAATCATCCAAAAGGTGTTCAGCATGAACATACTCTCCGATAAAGACAATTTAACAGCTGGTGAACGGAGAGCCCTCACGAAACTTCGAAAAAAATAAGAAATTAGTAATTAAACCAGCCGACAAAGGTGGGTCGGTAGTTGTTCTATCTCGGGATAATTATATAAAGGAAGCCATGAGACAACTCAGCAATACTAAACATTATAAGAAAATAGATTCACTTATTTGGCCTAGTAATATCGAAAAATTCAATAAGATCTTAAAATTTCTCCTCGACGAAGGTCACATTACCAAAAAACAATTGAAATATTTAACAGCTAAGCTCAGTGCTCAAACAAGACAATTTTATATCCTACCAAAGATCCACAAGGACCGTTCTTCATGGACGGATGACTTAACTCCACCCGGGAGGCCAATTGTATCAGATTGTAATTCGGAATCTTATGAGATCTCGGAATTAATTGATTATCATCTCAAACCTATAGCAAATAGACATCCGAGCTATCTAAAAAATACACAGGATTTCCTGTCAAAAATTTCGAAATTGAAAATATCAAAAATGCAATTCTGGCTACTTTGGATATCGACAGTATGTATACGAACATTGATATTGATAAAGGTGTTAATTCAGTTAAAAATGCATTTGAAAAATATCCGGATGCAAAACGCCCGGATGAACAAATTTTGGATCTTTTAGAGCTGAGATTAAAAGGTAATGATTTTCAATTCAATGGAGAATATTTTCTACAAATAATGGGTTGTCCTATGGGTAAAAGATTCAGTCCTAATTTTGCAAGCATTTATGTAGCGGAATGGGAGGAAAATGCCTTAAGCAAATGTGCAAAGCATCCTCTCGTATATCTCAGGTATTTAGATGACATTTTTATTATTTGGGAACATTCAAAAGAAGAGTTTGATGAATTTTTAGAAATTTTGAACAATCACGATCCAAATATTAAATTGAAAGCTACTATCAGTGAAAATTCTGTTGATTTTCTCGATGTGACCGTGTATAAAGGCAAGCAATTTCAGGCGTCCGGTCATTTAGATTATAAAGTGTATTTTAAAGCAACTGATTCACATCAATTGTTGCACACAAAATCATTTCATCCTCAACATACATTTAAAGGTATCATCAAATCACAACTCATTCGTTTCCACCGCAATTCAAGTGATAAGGTAAATTTCAATGAGGCCTGTTCTACTCTATTTGGCGCCCTCAGGTCGAGAGGGTACTCGCTGCGCCTTTTGCGTAGCCTGAAATCCCAAACTCTGAAAAAGCTCGAAAGTCCAGCTGAAACTACCGATTTCGAACCACTGAAGATTGAACACAACAGACCGTTGCAGAATGGTAGTGGCACGGTATTTAATTGCAAAAAGCCTCGTTGTAGACTGCATACTTTTATGCCTGATCAGAAAGAGGAATTTTCCTCCGAACAAACCAAAAATCATTATCAGATCCGTAACCCCCTCCATTGTGATTCACCAAACATTATTTACCTTATCACTTGTAAGCGATGTCGGAAACAGTATGTTGGTCAAAGTCAAAATCCTTTTCGAGAACGTGCTACTAGACACAAACAGGATATAAAACATAATGCTGATGCCCCAGTAGCACAACATTTTAACCTTCCTGGCCATTCTTTGGACGATTTCAAAATCCATCCTATTGAACAACCACCAATTAAAGACACATTAGAAGAAACGGATGAATTTAGAAAAAAACGTGAAGCTTTTTGGATCAATACGCTTCAAACCCTCTGGCCATTTGGTATGAACATATCTGAGGGCGAATGCGAAAGGAGGTCCATCATTCCTTTCACTTTAACGTACAACAGAATGAATATCGAAATAGCAAAAATGTTAAAAGATGAATTCAATTTTACCAATGCTAAATTAAATGAACCTTTAAATCTTCGACCTGTCATCGCCTATAAGAAAAACAAAAGCTTGCGTAACATCCTTGTAAGGACTAAATTAGAGCCCATCAATGAATAACATCAATTTTTGCCAGTCAGTTTAACCAGTTCCTAAGCTCATCACTTAGTTTAAATCAATTTTATGTACTTTTTTGTCATGTTTGAAACCAATCAGGGTTCAGTAAATGAAAACAATTTTTCGGCGGCATATTAAAAGAAAAAAACGTTTCAGTAGGAAATGTCTGTGCCAGTGCGATTTTTTAACCTCAAACACACACACACACACACACGCACACACACACACACATCACACACACAACCTCACACACTCACATACATATGTGTGTAAGATTAAATGTGTGTGTGTGTGCGTGAGGTTAAAAATTCTCACTGGCACAGACATTTCCTACTGAAACGATTTTTTTTCTTTTAATATTCCGTCGAAAAATTGTTTTCATTTACTGAACGTTGATGGGTTTCAAACATGACAAAAAATACATAAAATTGGTTTAAACTAAGTAATGAGCGTAGGAACTAGATATGGTTCTAGAATATACACATTTTTAATTGTACGATATGTTCTCAGTTTGTTTTTACCTTGTTTTTTATTATCGTCATGTATATTTTCATAGAAATATTCCTCATACTTCTGATTTCCCTTCTCAATAACGTGTTTCTTTATGTTTCTTGGCGACAAAAGCTATTGACATCTTGTACATCTAAGAGTTCGTGTAATGTAGTTTTAAATTTCTTTAAAACATACTTATCTGCTTCTTTATACGCCGCTCCAAGTATAGAATTAGTCTTCTGAGACCGCAATTTGGAGTGATATCGCCAAGTTGCTGTCTCATGTGTTACGAAGTACCAATTAATATTTATTGCAAATATGAAACGGTAATAAGCCGAGAAAACGGAGAAGTCATATGATGAAGATAGATACATTTGTTTCTTGGCGGAAACAGTCGGTTTACAATTACGTCTATTTGCGCCAAATTGAAGCTATTTACGAATAATAAATAGAAATTGAAAAACAATTGAGTGATATCACAATGAATCCGAGTAACCCTCCCAAGTCCGTATTTCTCGAAATGATTGTCGTTTTGGACGTCTTTACTGTTTACAACAATTCAGCGAATTCAGTAACAGAAGACTATTCGTCGCATGAGTGCTAGAATGTTCTGTGTCCCTATGGAACATTCTAGCGCGCAGGGGACGTATTGGCAGCTAAATATGAAAGGCAGATTAGGTTGATTTGGTAGTCGAAAAGTAAGACAGTCGGTGTGTGACCGAAGGCTATGAGTTCGATGCTTTTGGTGTTTACATAATTCTTTTGATAAGAAATGAATTTTTAATTTGACTGGAAATCAACCACGGTAAGAAAAAGCTAAATGGAAAATGTTGTTGATTCAGTTGTGCTTGAGGTAAAATATCAGATTCATATTATAGGCGTGTGGCGCATTTGGGTATGGTTAATTTGCGCCACAGTCGATTTTCACCATGGTCTATTTTCACGGTCGAGAAGTCGATTTGCCCCACTGGTTCAGTCGGTTTGTTCCACCGTTTCGGTACATTTGCACATCGATTCGGTCATCGATAACCAGTCCAGTCAAACGATTACTCTCTGTTTAATCTTTTACTTACCTAGCGATTCGGCTGCATCCGCCCTCGTAATTTACAAATTAAGCAGTCGAAAAAATATTATTGTTCCCAAAATTTACAAAGAATAATTAAAATACTAAATTTTGATATCGTTTGCGCTACATAAAGGGTTAACTAGCATTTTAATTTCGGATTTCATTTTCAGACTCACGAAAATGCTTGTCATTTCGATTGAAGCTGCATTCGGCTGACTTGAACTTTTGAGATCCTCGAAAAAACTTATTGAGAACGGACAAGTACAATTGATAAAATTACTAATTTGATAACATGAACAGACGCTGTTGCCAGCAGGTTAAAGTTGCAGTTTTAAGGCTATATCCAAGTAACGTTAATATATTTTAAACAAAACTTCTTGATTATGAAATTCGACTAATCTCAGAATAATACGGACATATTGCGCTAAAAAGGTGTTTTGATTCTCAGGCAATTCCTCATTGAATTTGAACCCCCTCATTGGACATTTGTATTGCCTTTCAGTGTCTTCCAGTATCAGTACAAACTCGGGGAGACCCGAAACTTTTTACAATGTTTGATTGATGCATATTTATTTAGTTGCGTCTCCCGTATGTTTGCCTTGTTACAATTTATGGGAGAGTGCTATAGGCACTCTCCCATGAATTGTAACGAAGCAAATCCCCATAGATTAAATACCTTTACTTCAAAGATAATACTTTTACGTCAAAGATGATATGAAGAACTTCGAAAGAATATGAAGCCTTTGAAATATAGTACCTACAGTTTGTTGTTAGAGGAATATTTTATTTTTCAAATTAAAAATAAATTTATTTGTATAAATATGCACCTTCTATATTTCTGTGTGTAAAAAGACAGCCGTATAACTCTCCATGTTTGCTCACTTTTTGTAAAAGAAAAATAAAAATAAAAAATAAAACCCTCCCTCTCTCACTGATTTGAAAAAAAAATTGCCCGAGAATCAATTGTTTTATGTGGCCTTATACATCTTAATGGTTGTGTTGGATAGAAACCTGAATTAATACACATCTACAACTAAACAGTGGGGAATAGGGTTCCAGTAATTCCTGTAAGTCTGTTATCTCGTTTTGGTGATAGCTGTAAACATTATATTATAAGTTATATAAACATTATTTATGGCTTAAGTTGCTTCAGATATCCAAGAACAAAACTAGGACATTAGGCAAGTCGAGTTGGGAGCAGCTTTCACGTTTGAACAAGGTATTAAAATTGTTTTCTTTTAAGGAAAACGCCATGTATCTCCTTGTCATATTTTTGAGGTCACAGGTACCGTAATACTATATTTGGACAATCAACAATCCTCTAAAAATCAAAATACGGATCGCTGAAGGGATCATGAAGCAAATTCTTTAACTACTGTCACAAAAAATTCGTAGAAAATGTTTTCATTTGACAATTCCCACTTTTTCGTGCATTTTGTGAAAATTTCATTGTTAAAATATATGTCTACAAACATTTTACCAGGGTGTATCATCACATGACGATCTCTTTGAGATGCCTTTCTCGTGTTTTGATTGTAGCTTGTTTTAGTCATTTTCAAAAAAAGTGCAAAAAGCATGGGAGTGAGGGTGTTTGAAGTAGTATTTTGTTCCAACAGATGTAGTGCGTAAGTAATGGTTGTTATTCCCCAATCTCAATCGACTGATTGTTACTTTCGAAATTAGGTAACAATGAAATAGAAACATGTTTTTCTGAGTCGTAAAAGTTACTCGAATTCAACTGAAAATTCATTTGGCCTCTCATTTATTTATGTTCATTGGACATTTATCTTCATTTCGGTGTAATTGTTAACCCTTTGAACATTGGTAGCATCTTCCATGTCAGTTCAATGGCAGCAGTTGGAAGGATCCATATTCTTTATTTGGAGGTAGACCAATTAGTATTTTCAACAAGCAGCCTGGGGGCTGCACGTTGAAAATATTGATTGGTCTACCGCACATATTCACATAGCAGCCATCTTACTTGCATGTGATGAAATTATATGACGCATCATGTTCCTTTATCATTAAAGCGACCTCGCTCTTTGAAAGGGTTAACCCTTTACCTAACGTAACGGCCAAAACCGGCCAGCGCTATTCTCAAAAATCGCCAATTAATTTTCATTATTTTTTTCATTTTTTGTCTCAAAAACATAGGTTATGACCCCTCGTTGGAACGAGCTCGTCGAGCTCGTTCCGACGAGGGGCCATAACTTATGTTTTTGAGACAAAAAATGAAAAAAAGTAGTTATTGAAGAATTTGCAAGTGTCATCTGCTTTTTAGGTTAGGTAAAGGGTTAATACTCTAAGTGTTTTTTTGTGAATATAATTCAGTGTGAAGGTTGATTTTCTGTTGTGTTATCTGGATGTAGCTTTAAAATTCATTTAAAGATAATCTTTTGGGTGGTCCACTTACTGCGTATTCTGATCGAGAAACTCTGACGTGCTCGTGTCACGTTGTTCACTTTCATAAGCGGTCCATAACTGCAACAGTAACCGATGTTTTACGTGAGTGTTCTTTTTTTGATGATGATATAGGTTTTGTCTGGAAGACCAAACAAACCTGAAGAGGGACAAATTGAAAAGTTTATACATCTTCATTAAATTCGGTTTACCCTGAGTATTAATGGAACGATGCCACCCGCCTGCATCACCGTTAGTATACACAGTACTTAGCAATAATATACACTTCTAAGAACAACGGAAGTTTTGTAGTACCTATTATCTTAACAATATATACAGAGCGGTATGGAAAAGAAGCACCATATAGAATGATAACCGAATTCTCTATGAACAACTCTGCTGCAACTAAAGTCAGTGAGTAATGTCATCTAATGATCAAACTGTCTTGATAGTAATACTTTTACTTGAGAGATCTATTGCAAATAGGGACGTTGCGAAGATGGTCGATTGGAATGACCATCTCGACTGTGATGACACAAGCCCTGACTGACAAATATGTCAACTGCATCATCAAGACATTCCTTCATCGAAGGCATGCCTTGATGATGTAGTTGGAATATTAGCTATTCTGAATACAGTTGAAAGACTCGTGGCTTCTTGGAAACGCATTGGTGAATAAAGAACAGTTACGTGTAGCAGTCGCGATGCAACGTCTTGTTTAATAACACGTCCCGTACCGGTTTTGCAAATTAGTCATAGTGGGCCTTCAACAACACCAATCAGATACTGCAGACCTTCATTTGTTTGACCGACTGTGTATGCGACATCAGTCCAAGTATCAAATCTAGTTTTTTAAGTAAGTGTATTATAGATAGAATCATTGATATCTTTGACTCCAGTGCTGACGAAAATGTTCCGAGTAGAAAATTCTTGAAGCGGGGTGGTCACATCCCCTAAACCCTACCCAACAACGTTTTTCCTGGCAAAAGCGGTCTTTTTCTCATATTTAATAATTCCCAAAGTTAGGATTTGACACAATTCTTTACTTATAACCCTATATAAAATATAATCCGATTTCAAAAAAGGTATAAGAAACTATGTCTTTAAATAAAAGAATTTGCTTTTGAAGTTTCAAATTAATTCGAGATTACATATGTAGATAGAAAAAATTAGCGAGATAAACAATTTCGTTAATATTGCTGAAGGAACATTTCTTCATTTCAAACGGCATGTCTTTATTTTTGAGAGGTTCATATCGACCTATGAGTGGACCAATCGACGTTTTCGTGGTGAATATCGACTTTTTCAGAAGGTGCAAGCCGACTCTTCAGTTGATGCAAATCGACTTCTGATATGGTGCAAATCGGCTGGTGCAAATATTGACGCATCCGCGGCGGTGAACAGAATATACACTGTATAGTCGAGAGGTAAATTGCTAAGCGACAAATTCGAAACTCGATATTTTACACTAAAGGGAAAGACACATGTGAATTGATGAATACACCCGATTTACTGCTATATTTCTTTATGACTGTCCCAAGCTTGTTATGGATAATAAATACAAATTGAAAACAAATTTTAATTATAATCACATTGAATCCAAACAATCCTCCTAACATCATATTCCTCGAGAAGATTTCAAATAGATCAATGTTACTGACATCAACTGGGTCAATTCAGTAACACTGGGCTTTTGACAAAAGAGTACGACAGAAAGATCTGCATTGTTTTGATACAAAGTGGTAAATGTTCGACATATGATTTGCTGGTTGCGAAGTCAATGCTTGTTACGTTAACCCTTTGATACTTCTGTACGTCTTATGACGTACGAAATCAAACAGCGAGTTGATACTTTGTGGTTATTTGTTTTGTTATTATTTTTCGATTCTTTAAAGTTTTAACCTCAATTCCTATTTTCTCCCGAATAGTGCTCAGTGACAACCGTTGAGTCAAATGTGATCGCAGCTTAAAATACTAATATAATCCTGTTGTCGAGACTTCTTAACTGGTTGAATGCTAGAAGCCAAACAATGAGGATACCAGAGCAAAAGCCGACACTTTCCTTGCTTATATTTCATATTCAGTCAAACACAAATAATATTTTGTTTATATAAATTTGTTTATTACAAATTATTGAAGAGTGCCTGCGGGCACTCTCCAATAATTTGTAATAAAACAAGTTTTGAATAACAAATTCAGACCACTAAAAATAATTTAGCCCTCAACTAGTTAATCACTAATGTGAAAAATATCTTATCTGTACTTTCTAACGTTTGACGTCGCATTTTGAAAAAACGTTGAAGAAACTGAATTCCCAATGACGTTTGAACGTCAGGATAGTTAAAGTCTCAAAGGGTTAAAATATATTTTGTTGATCAGAAACACACCCCAGTTTGAATGGAAATGAACCAACCGTACACATAAAGTCAAATGAACTGAAAATGTTCATTTGATTATTATTGAATGTTGTAAAGAAAAGTATAACTTCCAAAATCAAGATAAGTGATACACCCATAGCGATGAGTCATCCCTGACTTATATCGTCATGAAAATCGACTTTCGATAAAGTTATCTCCCTTGAAATTATTAGACGATTAAGGAAGGTTAAATTAAGAAGCAAGTAATTTAATGAACGAAAACAACAGGCAGCTCTAGGGGATGTCTGTTGTTTTCGTTTATTAACAGTTACAAAAGGAAGCTTTTGCTTTTTATGGTGAGCTAATTGAAAGCAATTGCTTCACAGATAATTCATCATAAAGAATATCTATCAGTATCACACCTCCCAACACTAAGTAAGTTTTCACTCTACTCGGGGAAAAATTTTGCAAATCTCACCACCTAGACTTTTTTATTAAAGGAAAAGACGGTGTCTGTATTACATGTCATGATGCGCAAACTGTTGACATAATGAACAGTAAAAAAGTTACAGAATATTTTAACTCTTTACCCAACGCAGACGATATTAAAATTTATTATTTTAAATAACATTTTGTCAAATTTTTCAAAAAATTTCAACAAAACCATATCATGTGACTCCTGGTTGGAACGAGCTCGACGAGCTCGTTCCAACGAGGGGTCACATGATATGGTTTTGTTGAAATTGTTTGAAAAATAATATTTTTTCAACTGCTGAATTTGCATATTGCGCGGGCGGATGCGGCCGATTCGTGTGTGGTAGGAGGCAGACAACAAAGTTTCAGTGTATTAGTTGTATTGGGATTCCCGGTTTTCAAAAACCACGCACCAATACGCCATTGATGTGGTTAACATGGAACCGTAACAGAGAGAAATGAATTAAGTTGCTTGATCGAGTACATTGCACCACTCAGCGTCTTCTTCTCCCTATGATTTCAACGAAGCTTCACCTTGGAGGACTGTGTCGCAGCCCGAAATGGCATGAGCAGCGAGTAAATCTGGGATGGTAGCCCGAGTGGCTCTGACAGTTTCCCATTTTGCCCGAAACTGGCCAATGTGAAATCCCCAACAATACACGGCCATCTATCACTACTGCTGTATGCCCCCGCCAACCATTCTGTCAGATGAAATAACCATCGTCTTATTTTTTCAATCCGACTTTGATTTAGAAATTAGCACGTCACCAGTCTCGTCAAAGAGTGACATAGGCAGTGGCGACAATTCGTAAGAGAGAAGTCCCTTAACATCGAAGTCGAGACGGCTTGATAGTAGTCCGATTACTCTGGAGTATATGAGGTTCGTATCAATAAACTTTAACATCACCAACCTTGACATATTGTCTTGAAACAGCCATGGTTTGGACCGGCATTGGAATAGGGTCGTAAAATCCCCTCGGAAGGTTCCGTTCGGACTTGATCATCAGTGCTGAACCTAACTACAGATGTTGATAGACCCAAGACTTACCTTTCCTGTTACGATACTGACAATGTTTTCAGGGTGCTGTGACGGATCTATTGATCTATACACATCTCAAGTTTGGAGCACGGACGCAATTCGCTCTTCGCTCTCCTCTTTGTGAAAAAAATCTGAGATTGTTCTGTGTTCTCGTCCTCACGTATCTCTGATATGCTATGAATTAAGGATCCACCGGCATGCAAACTTAAGTTTCTGATTTTGAGAGTAATACCCATAATACCCGACTTACCGTGGCCATGTGTCACAAATGTAGTCTATGAACATGTCACTCCACAACTCGTCCGAAAGACCCAAAATGTGTCTCATGACATGTTCACCGCTCATAAAATGGGCTAAAAGATTTGGCTCAAGATTCTCCATTTGGCGGAGGTAGTGTAGGCCATACCTCGAGTAATTCGTATGGTCGGATGCGAAAAAGTATGGCAACATACACACAACATGAAGGTGAAGGGGCCAGTCACCTTCCCATTTAGCACGAACATTCAACATCATGAGGAAAACCGGCTTCAGAAAAGCATCCATCCACATTTTCATCACTTAAAACTTCCAAAAAAGAGGACAGATCTTCCGGGGAATCAATGTTGTTTTTCTCGAATAATTTATGGAGATGGTCTTCTACCAATAAACGCCTAGCTCTCATTCAATGAAATTTTGTCCATCCCTGCAAACACAAATGGCAGCACATCAACAAAACCTGATTGAGCCATCAGCTTTCCAACGGCACCGATGAAGCTAATTATTAGATGCATACCTCCTAAATGGGGAATAAAAAATGGAATGTCGTCTGGGGACGCCCTCATTACCTGCACACCGATTTTGTGCACCTGTTGATCAGGTGTGGACATTGTAAAGCTCTGTTGTGTATTCAACGTCAGCTGTTGGACCGATTTCATAGCAGTGGCAATAGTTACCCAAACAAAATAGCAGTTTTTGGCGAACTTGCACTTCTTTATGCCTTGAATAATGTAATTTGGGTCTACATGAGTAAACTTCTAGTTTTTTTTTCTGGTAAATGCCGATTATATATAATAATTTCAGCAGCCCGGCTAACTATGCGAATTGAAATTGGGTACCCCTTTCTGCGACGAATATCTCAAATTGCTCAATGCTGTCAGACGTACAGTAAACCTTTTTCTGAATCAGGATATTAGAAAGCACCGAGATAAATACTTTGGACGCGACTTTAAAGTTGGGAAGAACGTTGGCATTTGGCGTCCGGACATTGTGTTGGTTGTTTTGTTGACTTGCATGTACAATTTTTCCAAGGGGAGGACCCCCGTGACTGCCCTCCATCAGCCCATCTTATTCTGGATTCTGGGTTGACGGAATGGGTCCCGTGGTGTTCTCCCCAAAGAAAAATATTTTTATCAAATGGTGTCGCAATGTTTACATCATCGCAAATACAGACTGGAGAAGTTACAGTCCAAGAGCGACATTTTTTTTCGATAGATCCTGTATCTCTTCTATCTGGGAAAGAGAAGTAAAGAAAACAACAATTTATACCATGATTACCTGTTCTACTATATACGAAAAGTCTATGACATAAATTTTAGCTTTACACACCAACCGTGGTGAAACAGACCAGCAATGGCATTTCAGTAGTTAAAATTTACACCTACAGTGGAACTACATCCAAGCTGACCTTTGGTGACGTCGACCTGAATGCGGACTTGTCTAAATTTATCGCAAGTCGCTCGCGAAGAGTGAAATGAAAGTGACAATTATTTATTACGTTTTTAAATGAGTTTACCCTATGTAACAAAAATTAACAAACATGTATTGTCTCGTATTAATAAAGCATCCATAACTCGAAATAGCATGCTATTATGTTATTAAAATGAAAAAGGCCCTGCTTATTTTTCTATTTCGTTTTGGTGATAAAATTGACAGCGGAAGTACCGCCCACCGATGCTCTTGTAAACAAAAACAAATTCGTACGTCTGCTGCTCAGTAAAATCGGGAAAAAATAATAGCGACTCTTAATAATCTGACGATCATCGTATAAATAAAATACACCCAAAAGTAGCTTGGAGTACCAAATGTTCACCACTCGTGGTGAAGTGGTGTTAATCGCGCGCCAAGGGCTCGCGATTAACACCACTTCACCACTTGTGGTGAACATTTGGTACACCAAGCTACTATGGGTATATTCTATATTTAACTAACTATTGAAACAGATACATATTGAAAATTGCTGTGCAAAAAATATGAACTATCAGTTCTATCGAGGAAAATGAGTACAGAAAACTGCGAAATTCACTGAAAATGATAGATTTTCTGGCAGTGCTACTTTTTACGTAGCGAAAGAAGATATTGTGTGAAGCCTTGTATCAAAACTAATAGCAGCAGAAGAATGCAAAGAGTTTGAGGTTAACCCTGTCCAAAATAATAAAATTAGGAACTTTCATTATTCATTGAACTGTATTCTTAGTCTAGCAATCAGTATGCTGGAGGGTTAAACCTGACAGGAAAAACATCAGCATTAACTTTGTTCTACAATCATTGTTACCACTACCTGCACTACAATATTTGTAACAAAAGGGACGCAAATAGATAATATTGCGTTTGGGATTTGTTCATTTTCTAGAAAATCTCCACATTTGGTATCCTTGTGGCTGATAAGGGTTAAAGTTCAGAATGTTGAGTGGTGTTGTTCCTACATTACTTTATGCTCTACATACATGGACAATTTTTAGCAGAATTTGACTCTGCATTTTCGAAAATATTGAGAAAAGGGTTAACTTTTGGTATAATTCTGCCCGGCTTTGGAAGAAAAGTTCTGTGAGATGAGTCAACAAACAGAGCGATGAAACAACAAAGAGGGCCAATTTCAGATTGCAAAAATAAAAGAGGTGTGCTAAATTTGAAAATTATGACAGACAGTTTTCGAGGTGTAGAGGGAAGAAACTCAGGTGAAAAAATTATGAAATTGAAAAAAAGAAATAAGATGAAAACATAGAAAAAAAAACAAAGAAAGACCCCTCCTCCACGAGACAGGGGTAACCTCCTCCTGGCCGGAATGAGCCAAACAAGTTCCCCGAAAAGTGGTCACAAACACTAAAGTGGGTCCACTAGTAAAAGTGAATCTCGCAAAGGTGATTTGGATACAAACAGGGTAACGAATTTTTTTTATTACAGGTATTCTAGTTAGGTTTCGTGGGTTCGCAAGCACACATTGGTCGGAAAAACACATGGCAGGTTCTGCTGGAAGTTTCGTAAGGACAATGACCAGATATTATTCTGCAAGCGAAGACTATTTTGAGGATGTGATTTACCTCTATGGCTTCACAGGTAAGCTTCAGTGCACACGCAGAAAAAAGCCATAACAATGCAACATCCTGTGCGGTCTTGTAATCAGAGTCCCATTAGATGAAGTGTTGACCCCAATATATATATATATTTAATGGTGTTTAAGGTCACATATTTCTGCACAACGGCTAATCATGACCACGACAGTTTTACGGGTGGAGGAAGCCGGTGTACCCGAAGAGAACCACCGAGCAACGGCGAGCAACTGTCAGCTCCCCAACATACTAACTCCACACAAGCAGGGTTAGCATTGGTTGAAGACAGGTGCACCATCGACGTGCAATACGCCTTAGTACACAGCGTCACCGTGCCCCCACGTGGGCAATGGAGGTGAAGTGTCTTGCCCAAGGACACAACGTGGTTGCCGCAAGTGGGATTCGAACAGAGAACCTCTCGGCTTGCAGCCTGTACCTCTACCTACTGAGCCACCGCGCCCCCGTTGAACCCTAAACTAATTGTAATACAATAATTTCGTCATCAGTAAAGTGTGTACGGGGCATGTTCTCAGCAGCATACCAGAATGACCCTTTATTTTGGGTGGTGGAAATTCCTCACATTTGGAAAAGAAATATTTTTGGCAGAAAATTGGAGATTTTTTGCCTTTTCATCATCGACACATGAAAGTCAATGGTGGAAACTCCTCACCTTTGGAAAAATATATTTTTGGCAGAAAATTGGAGAAATTTTGCCTTTTCATCATCGAAACATGAAAATCAGGATGGGTTTGCTTGGTAATAAAGTAATATTTTGCTCAGTAAAA
Organism: Pictodentalium vernedei; assembly: GCA_031216915.1. Lineage (NCBI taxonomy): Eukaryota > Metazoa > Mollusca > Scaphopoda > Dentaliida > Dentaliidae > Pictodentalium > Pictodentalium vernedei. Next base: position 319,990,888 of record CM062293.1, on the reverse strand, counting down.
TTTGACAGATGTTGTTGGATCTTGTGGGTTGTACCACAAATATTGAATACACATCATTAATACACTCTAAAATCAGTTGGGTTAAAATGAACCCAAATCAACTGAGTTGAGTGAAGAGGGACCCAACTGGGTTCATATTCACTCAACCCAGTATATTTGGGTTCATTTTTAAACCAACTGATTTTAGAATGTACACCTTTTAATAAGGGCAACAGCTGGTCATTTTCATAAGGTAAAACAGAGCGAGATCCCAGTACGATTCGAAAGCTCACACATAGCTTGCAAGTCGACGAACAGTCTTAAACATCATTGGCATATCGACAATTAGAACACACTGTTTCTTGACATTTGCAACGAGCTGTGGTGCAAAGTAACCCCCGACGCCTGCAACTGAATCGTTCAGTTTCACACACTGAACACTCTAATATCGAAAGATATTCAATAGAGAGTACATTGCAGTAGGAAGGTTAATTGTTTTAGGAACGTATATGTCTTCGTACAGAATCAAACCCGGGTCTAGTGGTTTATCATCAGTGTTTCCAACCCATAGCTGAACCTATTAACCCTTTACCTAACATGAAAAGCAGACGACACTTGCAAAAAAAATTCTTGAATAACTAATTTTTTTCATTTTTCTGTCTCAAAAACATAGGTTATGACCCATCGTTGGAACGAGCTCGACGAGCTCGTTCCAACGAGGGGTCATAACCTATGTTTTTGAGACAAAAAATGAAGATATTTTGAAAATTAATTGGCGATTTTTGAGAATAGCGCTGGCCGGTTTTGGCCGTTACGTTGGGTAAAGGGTTAACCCTTTACCCAAAGTAACGTCCAAAACCGGCCAGCGCTATTACCAAAAATTGTCTCATTATTTTTTCATTTTTTGTCCCAAAAACATAGGTTATCACCCTTCATTGGAACGCGCTCGTTCCAATGAGGGGTCATAACCTATGTTTTGAGACTAAAAATTAAAAAAAATAAATACTTGTTCAAGAATTCTTTTGCAAGTGTGGTCTCCTTTTCATGTTAGGTAAAGGGTTAATCATATCTCTGACTGTAATACTTCGTTATTGCTGACATCGAGTGGTGTGTTTCTGGTTTCGCGAAACATTTCGACGCTGTAATCTTACTGATTATGAATCTGTGCGTGGTTTTCGTGAGAGTGTTATCTCATCCACCGAAAACATCTACCAGTGAGGTCTCAGGAGAGAAATTTTTCGGTAAATTCTTGCATAAAATGTCTAGCAGATATGGGCAAAGATTTTTGCTTTTCGATGTTAAAGATTCTCCGAGGTGATATTGCAAACAGAGAAGGAGCGAAAGAACAATAAGATGCGATAAACTGTATCACCAAGTACCCAGTGAGTTACACGCATGTTGTGTACTGATGACATTTTTTGTCACAGATCAATCCCGAAGAATATGACCGGTCCCTTTTCAGGAGCCCAGTAAAAGAGAAGTACCAACAGGCCAGTGTTTTCACCAATTAGGGATGTTGGATATTGCTCTGTAGACTGAACTGTTATTCGTACGATGTCAACTTCAGCATCACCACTATTTATTTATTTATTTATTTATTTATTGGTGTTTAAGGTCACATACTTATGCCCAATGGCTAAGCATCACCACTTGACCGGAACACATTGTAACTACAGACATGCAACATGTTTGAGATTGAGTTTATCATATCGTTCCTCGAGTTCAACAGTGAGCCACCTGCAGTGTTTTAGCATTGTCCGTGACACCTTCTTCCACTCAAGGGACGATATTCAGTTTGTTCTTTGCGTTCTCGGGGAAGCTCTGGTCTTTACCAAAGAAGAGCATATCAGGCATAACGTTAACAGATGCCTCTAATCCGCGGGGCCTTCGTCGTTAGAATTTGTTGCAGTCTGTTGTTTATATTCTCTCCCTCTTGTTGAGCTACCACCTCGAGAATCTTCAGCATTGTCATTTTGTTGAATGAAATTGTCGAGAGGTTTCTGGATCCTACAACCTCACAGATAAAAGTGACATGATTTGAAAGTAATGTTCTCTGTTTTCGGTTGCTGATATGCAACTATTGCAAACCCAGGTGCAGTTTCTCCGTCTGCAATGTTACAACGCCAAACAAGAAACCAGAAACACTCCCCGACATTAGCAGTAACGAAGTATCACAACCAGAAAGTTTATCAACGGGTTTGAACATGGGCTGAAAACATTGATGTCAAACCACTCGGCTGGCGTGGAACTCCACGCGAAGACAGTTATGCCTCTTAACCCTTTTACTGCAACGTCCTCTTTATCCATATATGGAGGACATCTATGTACGCAAGTATGCGAGAAAGTTTAATAAAATTTATGACATACTTGAAACTCTATCATCTGATTAATTGGTGGAAAGGGCTCTGTGGGCCCTTTCCAGCAATTAATCAGATCGTAGACTGAACCTGCGCATACCAGAACGTACGGATAATCACCATAATATAGGCGACAGTACTCTCTTTCGGCAGCGAAAGTGTTAAACAACTGACCTATCTACTGCACCCGGACTCTGTTGAAAATTATCCAATGCAACGGTTCAGGATGTGCGATAGAAGGATGAAATGGCTGGTGGTAAATGTCAAGAAACAGCGTGTTCCGATTATCGAGTTGTCATTAGGGATGGCGAGACGCAATAACTTATCACTTGTTTAAGATTATTTGTTGACCTGCGAGCCATGCGTAAGCTTTTGATCAAACCGGGATCTCGCTCTGTTTCACTCTATGAAGTTTGTACTAACAAAAGTATCACAAAAGCGATATCAATGATGATATGACTACATTTAAATAATATAATGGTTCTTTCAATGTTTGTGGTACTACCCGTACCGACCGAATTGTTGCAGGATCCAACAACATCTACCAATTTTTGCTGGTCCAGTATAGCAACAGAATCCGTCAACTCGTTTGTGGAATACTGAATTTAAACCGAACCTAAACGGTAGATTTCCGAACTTTGTATACATGAATGGCATATAGGTTTACGTTGATCTGCAGTATACGTGGAACGGGAAAAAATATAATACCTTATAAACTGATCTCTCGTTCTAACTCACCTACGAGCAAATCGAAGGCTCGTGATGTAGAAACCTGGATACGCTTACACAATATTACTTTGTTACTCAACTAATACTGGCTGACTTTCGCGTTTCACTGACGAAAGGGCAAATTTTGATTATGGGGTTGCCAGGCAACATACATACATGACGATATATGATTTAAATCACCAAACAAATACCAAAAACCCATGTTACAACGCCGACTCTCGTATCCCTTTGATTATGTGTGAGGCATGGACCGAAAGTAAAAAAAAGATTACCAGTAAACTAGGGAATTAGTGTTCAACCGATTACCAAATGGCCTCTGACCGATTACCGGTTATTTGAGCTCACAATCGGCCGATTTCGATCCCGATTCCGATTGTAATACCGTGCACTACTAGAAAGAACTTGGAAGAACTACATTAAATTGAACATATTTCACAGTGTTAAACGCCGTTGACACAGTTGATTCAGGTCGCAGTTAAATGACCAGACGCGCACACTTGGGCGGTATGTGTACCGCCCAAGTGCGCGCGACTGGTCATTTTACTGCGATCTAAGTCAACGGAGCGCAACCTTCACTTTTTGCGGTATGAAATGGCGATTGACGCAAGTACGCTCAGTTGTAAGCTTCACATGTCGTTTAACTTGTATATCTCGTAAAGGGGCGTCTAGAGAAATTAAGAATACATATTGTGGTTGTTTGTCAACTTTATTGAATGGTATCACTGACATCATTTTACATTAACAATTGAACAATTGCAGAAGAAAATAAAATGTGGTCGATGAATCATCACAAAGAAATGCTTGGCAACAATCGGTTGAACCGATGTTCAGGAGCCGTTGCTGTTGTGATCCGATTGCCCACAACCAGCCGACTGTGGTGGCCGATTCTGATCATCGGTTGAACACTATATGGAATCATTGTTTTGACCACCACAAAATTTCCCACCTCAGTTGTCCCACCTCAGTGATCGATTGAACAGTTTGAATATGGATCGTGTTATACTTATAAAAAAGATATCTGATTTATCGATTTCACTCATCAATCGCATTGAATTACTGTTGGAAAAATCCACATTCTTTCCCCATCTGTGTTTTGTATACTCATTTGTTTCTTGTTTTTGTAATTTGTTTCTGGTTTCTCTTTCAAGTTCATTGTATTCTTCATTTGCAATTTTGATTACGAATAAATACTGTTTGGCCCAAAAGGACCCCCCTGAGTTTTTTGCCAACAAATTCGACATTACAGCAATATGAGAAATGGTTATCTTGACTTGTGAAAGGCAACAGTTTTGAAGTAATCCTTTTTACAGAATTTGTTGTAAGAAAGAGAATGTCGAGATCATGCAATGTTACTAGTGTACAGTACAGATGCCGTGGGCTGGTCGTAATCCATGCGTGGGAAGTGATGTCCACGCATGCGTTTTGAGGGTAATAAAAATCATTATCAACAAAATTTTAAATAATGAAGCACCGGGTTCCACGCAGTGCTTCATTATTCAAACTTTAGGTGATTTTTCCGATAATTAGTGTTTGGAAACTAATATTATTGCGTCCTTGGAAATATTGCTTATCTGTGGAAAGTGACCAGACCTCGGTTGCCGTGCTGTATGTACCAAGGTTGAGATTGGGAGCATTATTGTGGGCATTGTAGTTTTGGATATTCTTTCATTTGTCTAATTATAAAACACTATTGGGAAGGACTTAGAGGCCCATTTCTATTAGTCTGTTACATTCATTGCTATAATCCCGAACCCGAGTCCGAACTTGAAAAATGTCCACTTTTATGATCATTTGTTATCAGAATGCTGTTCGGAAAATGTTAGTAAATGAACACCAAACCAGTTCGACGAACGAGAAATCGATCGATCTTCTTCTATTAAGAGATGCGAAAGGCGAACGAAATTACCTAATTTGTATGGGCCAGAGTATATATTGTAAATAGACACGGTTCAGAGTTGACTATGCTAAAATAATGGTCCTCGAGGAAGAATAGTCCACGCATCGGAGGCGAGTGGACTATTCTGCCCTGGGAACCACTATTTTTAGAGCTGAAACTGTTACAGAGTTTTCTTGATCCATTAGTCATATGGATTAACCTCGGTTAACCGATTAATCACTTGGTTTAGTAGGTAGCTGAATTATTGCCGTACCGTTGTTGATTGATAGCATTAACCCTTTACCCAAAGTAACGAACAAAACCAGCTCGTTCCAATGAGGGGTCATAAGCTATGTTTCTGAGACAAAAATTGAAAATTTTTAGTAATTCAAGAATTTATTTTGCAAGTATCATCTGCTGTCCGCAACGGGCATAGAGTTAAGAGTGACCATTTCCAGCTACTGATGCAGTACAATGATCATGCAAGTGAACAAGTATGTCTGCACATAACTTGCAAGCTTTAATCTGTCTTATAATCATTGATGCAAGTTAGTGTGGCAATGCTTGCCTGTTTTAGAGCAAGTTTGTTCCTGTGCTAACCCATATAATGCAGTAGTTTAAGGCAACAGTAAATCGATCAATTACTTTTTTGATCGATCACGACATTGATTATTGGTTAATTGATTAATCGGTTAACCATTTCAGCTCTAACTATTTTGGCATACTTAACGACACGCCGTGTAATAATTATTATATTATATCGATCAAACCAAGGAAGGATTCCAGTTCAGATGGGCAATATACCAAAAAAAACCGAACCAATATCGAAATCATGGGGATACCGAAAAACCGAACCGAACCAATCATTAAATACCGGAACCATTTATATTTCAAATGTGTATGCATTTGCTATTTATAAGACCTTGTTGAGGTTTGATAGCAGCTGAAATGTTCATTTTTATGAAAGAAGTGACTGAGTTACTTTTCAGTTTTGTTAACCAATAAAGGCCTGGGCAATCGTCCCAGATTCTTACTAGACAACAACCTGTGCATATCTAGTTGCTTATCAGTGATTTCTTGTCAAGTCTTGGCTGCCTGTTGAGGTAACCAAGACTTGACTAAAAATCACTGTCCAGGTGATTTGTCTATTGTCAGTAGGACCTCCTAATGATGGCAAGTTAAGGGCACACGCTCCCAGATCGCAAACGCATGGAGGCGAAGGTGTGTTTGGAACATATTTTACAAAATTACTGTAGATATGATTTGTGTTGGCCGTAGAAACCCAGTGTTGAGGTCATTTGCAGTGATGTTTGTGGCGTTGTGGTAGAATGGTACAAGAACAACTTATTCTGTATTTTCCTGATGTGAATTTCCCTTTGGTGCTATCAACAGATCTCAGTCAAGTCAGATACCGAATACCGAACAGATATCTTGGTATATTCCCCTAAAAATACCGAAACCGATGCCGAACTTAAACTGCTAATACCGTCCATCTCTAGATTCCAATCCTAAGTACACTGCCTATTGTCAAGGGCCTTGCCCAAGACAAGAATTTTCATTCTTTAAATTGGAAAAAAACGAAACAAAATTCCGAAAAAGCCCTTAGAAATGTACCTTGTATTCCGTCGGTGGAACGCCCTGGAATATTCCACAGCCATCTTTTCAAAGCGTATGGTGCACGGTAATATAGTGCACGGTTGTTATTTTTTGAACCCTGGATAGGTAGTATAGCATCACTCAGCCAATCAGAGGAAGGGAAAGTCACGTGAAGTATAATATAACATAATAGTATTTCAACTGATGAACGAAAGAAATTCTTTGTCGCTTGCATCATCTCAAGCATGAAATATGTTAAAACGTCACGTTCTTGGGATATCGTTATCTAGGATCGTCATCACAGAAAATGTGGCACATTATTGCCACCGTACATGATGGTGAGTACTTCGTGTTTGGCATTTACCATTCCTACGTTATAGGAGTTTACACTATCTCTTATCCTGACATAACTTTTGAACGAAACCCCCTAAAATCCATTTAGTGTCGGCTGATTTTGATGCTGTAACTTGCATTGTGTTGAATCAAACCAGTGTGCAAATTACTCTGCAACCTAAAGGGTATCTTCTTTACTTCACAGAAGAATCAGCAGTTGACGGTGACGTGTGTCTGAATTGTGGTGAATATAAATTCCCATTCCGATATCAAATTCATGAAGATCTGCCGTCGTCATTCGAAGGTCAGTTTGGACACATCCGGTACACAGTCCGAGGAGTTATAGATCGAAAATCCAGTAAAAGTTACAAGAACAACTATACTACAAAGAAAGTGTTTACGTTGAATTCATTGATAGACCTCAATCAAGATCCTTCTGTTTTGGTGAGTATTAACAGTTGTATAACACATATTGTACTGTGATTACCGAACAGAGAATTTCGACCAAATTGCGACCGGTGCGCACTCTGAACGAAACTCTCTATCTGCTTTTATCATCACGACACTGTATATCTGCAGAAAAGGAAATACAAAAACATTGAATGTGAGACAGGATTCTATAATAACGGTGCCTCAGCCAGTTTTGAGGGGAGGGCAAAGATGATATTTTAAAGGCTGTTGTCCTCCTCCCACTCCCACCCCCACACACCACCGAGAAAATTGTGCAAAATGTTGTGCTCTAAGAGTGAATCTGAGACATTTAACCCTTTACCTAACATGAAAAGCAGACGACACTTGCAAACAAAATTCTATAACTCATTTTTTTGTCTCAAAAGATCGTTCCAAAGAGTGGTCATAACCTATGTTTTTGAGACAAAAAATGAAAAAATAATAAAAATTACTTGGCGATTTTTGTGAAAAGCGCTGGCCGGTTTTGGCCGTTACGTTGGGTAAAGGGTTAAAGAGGTTGTAGCCCCTATGTTGGGGACCATTTTGGGGCTTTTTGGTCTGTGAAACGTTTATTGGGCAATGCTTTGAAGGTGCAGAGAGAAGTTTAGGGAGGGGGAAGGCCCCCAGTTACGCCTCTGATCTCAGACACTAATTTTGCTTGTTGCGCCATTCAACGATATTTTTTAAATGGAATATTGAAATCGCCAGCGTTTTTTTTTTTTTTTCGCCAGCTGCATATTCGGGTACTTCCCGTTGACGTTCGGTCATGAAATTTGAGGTTCTTGTTACCTTTGCAAAAGCCCGAGGCCATTTTCTTTCTGATTTTCGAAGTTCGACCCATGGTTGGAATGAGTCGGTAAAACTGTGCTTTTCTTAACATTTTAATTTCAAGCTCATTATAATAGTAGCCTTCCGAAATTTTGAATATATAATCTCTGCAACAAGGTATGCCTAAAAATGTATTTTCAACTACTCTGGCTGCGTTAACGTCATAGATGGTCATACTCTAAACACGTGATGCTCATCCGACCTTCATTAAATTTCAGTGTGTTGTAGGGCGTCCAAAATTTGTTTTTCGATTTACCGCAATCTTAGACGTTTTTACGTCACTTAACAGTTAGGATCTTTTTTTTCCAAATTTGGGCAAATTTTGAAGCTAAAAACACAAAATTTATAACATGCATAACTCATTACTTCCTTAAGGTACAGCTATACAACTCCATAAACTATTTGCTACATGACTAATCCAGAAAATGGTTATAATTTGGTTGTTGATGGCGTCTTAATTTTGACCTTGTTGACGTTTAAACGTCCTTTTTAAAAGTTTCGATTTCTCATACATGGAAAAGATAATTACTTCTGAAATTTTGTCCGAAGTTTTATATAAAGGTGGGTGTGGATATGCTTTATCGTGACCTTTTAACCCTTTACCTTACATGAAAAGCAGACGACACTTGTAAACAAAATTCTTGAATAACAAATTTTTCATTTTTTTGTCTCAAAAACATAGGTAATAACCCCTCATTGGAACAAGCTTGACGAGCTCGTTCCAAAGAGGGGTCATAACCTATGTTTTTGAGACAAAAAAAAAATGAAAATTAATTGGCGATATTTGTGAATAGTGCTGGTCGGTTTTGGAAATATAATCCTTCTTAGAAACCATATCCACAAATGCTATCAGTTTTCACGCAAAGAAAAAAAAAAGTACCTCGTGAAGAATTTTGAAGTTTTGTTGTCACTGTCGGAAAAATGAAAGTTTGTCCAATTGTGAGAAAATTTTTTTATGTTCTATCACAAAAAATTAAAAACACCTATATTTTTTATTTAACCTCATTCTGATGCTTTTTTATGTCCGTTCTGTTTTTTGGGGGACAGGTATGTGTCAATGACACACCTGAGGCCATAACTATAACGCATGGAGTCACAAAATGTCGCATATGGACGCAACAATAAACGTAGGTGTGCGTCGTAGTGGTTTGATCCTGCTGCTCTCGCAACTCCCGAAGTTACGGCCATATAAACACGTTAACTCCCTCCCCAGAAAAAAATGACCCAAAATTAAATATTAGTGAATAAAGTTGAAAGCAAATGATTTTTAGTTCATTTAAGTTGAGGTGACATTTTATTGCATATACTATTAAAAAAGTAGGGGATATTTGATAAAAGTGAGATATATGAAGAAATATGTTTATATTTTCATCAAAAAAGACAGTTGAGGTATTGCACTGTGACATCTGGTGAATGAGTTCAGCGTTAGTTGGGTGTCTGACAAGAACACATTCCACGCACTGAGCTGTAGAAGACATGGATGGTCAGTCAGAGAATGTACCGCATTCAGTCCATGACCTCAATACCTTGTAAATCCTCCTCGGTTTGCGAGACTAGCGCGGATCCGACGTGGCATACTCCTCACCAAACCTCCAATATCAACTTGACTGGTGTAATTCCATTCTTCCTGCAGCGCAGCGGCGAGTTCCTGGACATTGGTAGGTCGCTGTTGGCGTTGTCGTAGGCGCCTGCCAACCAAGCATATCCCAGACGTGCACGATTGGTGAATGGTCTTACTTAGTGCTGGCCAAGGCAGTGTAGTGATGTTCTGCTCCTGGGGGAACTCTGTAGCGACATCTTGGGAAATGAATCGACGGCCGTGACGTCGCGCAAAAGGCACCACATGAGCTGCTAACATGTTGTTACGGTAGTACTGCCCTGTGGCACGCCCTTGGATGACATGTTATGCTGTTCTGCTTGTCGTGGTTATGCCTCCCCACACCATAACCGATCACCCACCAAAACGATCGTGCTGCCTAACGGTTACGCCATGGTATCGTTCGTTCACACTCTGTTTCGCCTGTCGTGGAAGTCGAGAGTTAACCTCGATTCATCGGAAAACATGCCGTATTGCCGTTGCTCCACAGACGATTATCCCTGCGCTGTCGTTCTCCACACTAATTACGCCTTGCAGCGATGTGACGTTCAGTTAAACGTGGAATTATTCGAGGTCGTCGAGCGTATAAATTCCAGCTGTATAGGCGATTGCGGATAGTCTGACCACTGACTCGGACATCTGTCGCTCGGTGCTGCTGCTGTCCAATTTCTGAGGCACTTTGATGGCGGTTACGTAATGCTGTTGTTCGAATGAAACGATCATGGTTAGCAGCGGTTTCCCATGGACCATCTGACCGACGTCTGTCATCAATATTGCCTGTCTGACGGTAGCGTGACCACAACTTGCTAATCACCGATTGAGTAACATTGAGAATTTGAGCCACTGCAGTCTGTCTGTTGCCGGCTTCCAGCATGCCAACGTCACGCAAACGTTCATCGCGTGTAAGTATTCTATTCGCATACCTCAAAAGTTACGCTTCGGCCAGAAACTATTGATGAACGAGTTTATACTAAGAAAAAAACGATGAGACATCTGAAAAAGCCCCCCCCCCCCCCCCCCCCCCACAGACCCACAGACATTAACGTGGCGCTCGTGCGAAAACCTGCACAACTTCGTGGGCCGGTGACATTCATGATCCACACTAAACTTGGTAACATATTGATGTGTCCAATCACGCGTATCCAATACCATTTTCCGGAAATATAAAGAACAGTTTGGATATCCCCTACTTTTTTAATAGAATATATTTCTAAATACAAAACTGAAAACTTTTGAAAACCCGACTTCAAATACCGGAGATATGACGTAAATAGCGTCACCTTATTACTTCATATTATAGAATCACAGTACTTGTTGACTTTATGGAAAACGTATTACCATAGTAGATTACCACAACAACTCACAATGAGTGAAGTTTACAACCACACAATACGTTGCAAATTCTGTGAAAAAGCAATCAAAGCTCAATCGAAGTTTCTGCTGATGAAACTCATTTGACTGAAGCTTTACGAGTACCTTTTATTATTTGTATCACCCCTTGGGTTGGGGCGCGATAAGGCGTACTGCACGTCGATGGTGTACTTGTCTTCAATCAATGCTAACCCTGCTTGTGTGGAGTTAGTATGTTGGGGAGCTGACAGTTGCTCGCCGTTGCTCGGTGGTTCTCTCCGGGAAGACCGTCTTCCTCCATCCGTACAACTGTCGTGGTAATGATTAGCCATTGTGTAGAAATATGTGACCTTAAACACCAATAAATAAATAATCACCCCTTGAGTGAATCAAGGCATCATGCTTTAGCATTGCAGATGACGCCTTGGGGCACTCAAGAGATGTTACGCCCTTTATGAACATTAGTTGTTTCCTAAATGGAAGGGTCCCTATGATAGGAATTTATTGATTATTCACTATCTTCGCACTGTACAAAACATAAACGTGCTAACCCTCTACTAACGTAACGGCAAAAAACTTTTCCGGCGCGAGTCACAAAAATTGTCATAAACATTTAATTATTCTTTCAATTTTTGTGTCCAAAACGTAGCATCTGACCCCTCATTGAATCGAACCCATCGAGGCAAAGTACCAATGTTTTTAGTTAACAAAGGATGATTTACAAGTGTCGCCTGTTATTCGTATTCAGTAAAGGGTTAAATACTTAAAATAGAGTTACTTGACATGAAAGTAATGTAGTATCCACCACAGCACCTTGGGTAAATGTATTGTTGCGCACAAACAATTGTAGGATTTTTATTCATCTCAACTTGGCACGTTTTCGTTCGGTATTCCCCGAAAAAATGTGCACGTGACTGGTGCTTTTCTTGTGCTTATTTTTATCCTTTATTTGGTCCATCACTTCCAGTTTTGAGGAAAGAAGAGATATTTCTAGAGTGACTATACTTATTGGTGTTTAAGGCCACATATTTCTGAACATTGCTAATCGTGACCGCTAGCTGAACATAAAGTAAAGTTCAGTCAGTCCTTTATAACCATGTTGCGAGGATTTCCACCCACGCATTGGTGACGGAGTCCTATTTTACCAGCAAAACAGAGCTTGTTTCCCACAGTAAACAAGCACTGCGTCACTTCCAGGGATTCCCACGGGGGAAATTAAAATGAAGCGATCATATTTTTTCATGCATACCCTACTATGACCGCCTTTTGGAAAACATTTAAGTCATAAAGTAGGCCTAAAGCATATAAAGACCAGTATTATTTATTTATTGGTGTTTAAGGTAAGATCTTTCTGCTAATCGCAACATGGGGATAACGTCAAGTTTAGTCAATCGTTTTTACACATGTTGCCCATTTTAGAGGACGACTATCTCAAACACTGGTGACTGGGCCCCATTTGCAGTAAAACAGATCTTGTTAACTACGGCGAACACTCACAATAAAGATCAGAAACCCGAGTGGGATCCACCATATACTTGGTAAGCACGTGATGGAGTACACATGTCCTGTTCGAAGGAAATGCAGTTTCTATCATTTTTATTGGCGTAAAAATGTGAACAAAGCACCAGTTTACAAAGATATCTATAGCGACGTTATCCGGCAACAGGTCAATTCGGACAATAAACGTTACAGGAAGTGATATACACACTCCGCTCTCCTCAGGATGTATTTGTGCTTTTTCAGACCCTTCCAAGCATTTTTCAGTTTGAAAAGCCCATGCATCAAAGATGCGGGGTGTTATCTTTGTACTGACTTTTCATATTTTGAGGGAAATGCAGTTCTTTCCCCATACACTTTGTTAGTTTGTTACTGGAAACTCGACCACACACACACAAATACGCAGCTTTTGTTTCCAACAGTTGAAGAAGGGTTTGGGGAGACAAATACATTTCCTTTAATAAATATCCGTTTGGAAAAAGTGAAAGTCGGAGCGCAAATCCCGAATCACTCCCCATCTCGTTACACACATATCGTCATCAGCAGGTAGATGACTTGGAAGGTGAATCGTATCTTAGCTCATGACTCTTTTCCGCTGAAATCAAATTCGGTTCACGACTCTCCAATTTTCCAATTATTTTCCAATATTGAGCGACATAACGATTTACGAAACACTATATGTCTTATCACTATTATTGGTTTGATCAGAAAATGCAGAGAAGATTCACAGTGGAATACGTTTTCTCCTGCCCAGTATATTCGACCGTTTTGGTTAAAGTTCATCAAAACACTGAAAACCCAAGAGATCCGCTCCAGTAGTCCACTTGAGAGATGGGGAATCTCCACATCGCACAGAGAACGTTAAAATGAAAGTGATAACAAAATAAACCATAATATATTTGTTAAAGACTTTGATGGTGACCCAATACGGCACATAGGATTTCAATTAATTTAATATTTCACGAGTTAATGGCTGAGACCCAATATAGAATTAAGTGACTCAAAATATATTGTATTTGGTCTCAAAAACTATGTGACGAATAAATCGAACAGACTACTTTTTCTATAAAGCGGCCTTGCAATTACATTGAACACTTTATGATAGAATTCTACGTAGTTTAATGTAGAACGTTTAAAGCGTTTATCGTCTGCCAAAACAAGGAATGCTATGCCATCCAATCTAAACCGGAAACCGGAAGTAAAAACATGGGGAACCCCAGCTCTCGTTTTCAGAAGCGAACAAATCGAATGACGCCCCCTAAAAAGCGAACGGTGTAATGCGAGATTTCTCCTCAGATCATTCCATGCAGACTGTGCATAATTTATTGAACATGCTTTTCAAAATTAAAGTTTTTCCAAACTCAACTCTCGTTTGCTTTGCTGACTAAATGACAGAAATTGTCGAAAAGCTAAATGTTCCCATATATGCACATTGGATTTCATCGTCTGCTGGCTGGCTGTTGTGATCCCGCTGTTGTGATCCCGCTGTTGTTCGATTCAGCGGAGTATTCTGTCACGTGATTTATCTGTTTTGCATTTGCAAAACGCTGTTCACTTCAAACCAACACTGCGTGTTATTGGAACAAAGTGAACCGAAAACAGACAGGTCAATGGTGTCGTCGCATGACTTCCCTAGCAACCACATCGCCCCTTAGCAACCGGTTAACTACTGGTCCGATTTTGACCAAATTCGGTATACGAACCCAAAATGCATTGCAAATAAAAACAGACATATCAATGTTGACGTCTCGTGACTTCCCTAGCAACCAGAGGGCGCCTTTAGCAACGGGCTAACTACTGGGCCGATTTGGTCCAAATTCGGTATACGGACCCAGAATGCATTGCAAATGAAAACAGATAGATCAATGATGACGTCACTGACTTCCCTAGCAACCAGAGCGCCCCCTTAGCAACGGACTAACTACTGGGCCGATTTTGACCAAATTCGGTATACGAACCCAAAATGCATTGCAAATAAAAACAGACATATCAATGTTGACGTCTCGTGACTTCCCTAGCAACCAGAGGGCGCCTTTAGCAACGGGCTAACTACTGGGCCGATTTGGACCAAATTCGGTATACGGACTCAGAATGCATTGCAAATGAAAACAGATAGATCAATGGTGACGTCACTGACTTCCCTAGCAACCAGAGCGCCCTCTTAGCAACGGGCTAACTACTAGGCCGATTTTGACCAAATTCGGTATACGGACCCAAAATGCATTGCAAACGAAACAGACAGGTCAACGGCGTCGTCGCGTGATCTCCCTAGCAACCAGAGCGCCCCCTTAGCAACGGGCTAACTACTAGTCCGATTTTGACCAACTTCGGTATACAGACCCAAAATGCATTGCAAATAAAAACAGACATATCAATATTGACGTCTCGTGACTTCCCTAGCAACCAGAGCGCGTCCTTAGCAACCGGCTAACTACTGGGCCGATTTGGACCAAATTCGGTATACGGATCCAGAATGCATAGCAAATGGAAACAGATAAATCAATGATGACGTCACGTGACTTCCCTAGCAACCAGAGCGCACCCTTAGCAACGGGCTAACTACTGGGCCGATTTTGACCAAATTTGGTATATGGACCCAAAATGCATTGCAAACGAAACAGACAGGTCAATGGTGTCGTCGCGTGACTTTCCTAGCAACCATAGCGCCCCCTTAGTAACGAGCTAACTACTGGTCCGATTTTGACCAAATTCGGTATACGGACCCAAAATGCATTGCAAATAAAAATACATATCAATGTTGACGTCTCGGGACTTCCCTCGCAACCACAGCGCGCCCTTAGCAACGGGCTAACTACTGGGTAGATTCGGACTAAATTCGGTATACGGTCCCAGAATGCTTTGAAAATGAAAACAGATAGATCAGTGATGACGTCACGTGACTTTCCTAGCAACCAGAGCGCCCACTTAGCAACGGGCTAACTACTGGGCCGATTTTGACCAAATTCGGTACCTGGACCCAAAATGCATTGCAAATGAAAACAGACAGATCGAAGTTTACGTCTTTTGATTTCCCTAGCAACCAGAGCGCCCCCCTTAGCAACGGGCTAACTAATGGGCCGATTTTAACCAAATTCGGAATACGGACCCAAAATGCATTGCAAATGAAAACAGATAGGTCAATGTTGACGCCACGTGACGTCATTAACAACCAGAGCTCCCCCTTAGCAACGGGCTAACTACTGGGCCGATTTTGAACAATTCGGTATGCGGACCCAAAATGTATTGCAAAAATCCAGAAGCACAGGATTAGCAGTTTCATAATTACTCTCAGAATCATCTGTTGTGATAACTACAAACAATACCGGTACGTCGGTATTTTTTCAGTGAAATTAATGAAAACGGCTTATTGAAATTGGCACATAAAGCTCTAGGCCTATTTACTTCAAACGACAAGTCTGTGCTGTCTTGTGAAGTGTGTATGTCTGTGCTGGCTTGTGTAGTTTGTATGTCTGTTGGGCAAATCGCCCAGAAACCTGGTCCAAATAGTCCACAAACATGGACCGAATCATCCAATAGTCTGGTCCGAATCGGCCAGAAATATGGTCAGAATCGTCCATAGATCTGGGTGCGAAACGTCCTGTATAAAAATCTGGTCCGAATCATGAAACTACATTTGTGATACTCAGTCTTATTATTTTAAAGATGGCCTTTTCAGTAAAACTGCATTGGAATATTATCATCGTCCTTTTTTGCACAGCACTGCTGTATTTTCTTGTAGTGGCTGCTAAACGTTGGTAATAGTAACAATAAATGCTACACGCTATTTGTGAAAAAATAAAAATGAACGCAGTAAATTCCGTAACTCATCGGATAAATTGCGGAAAACAACGACGCCATAATTATATCTTCCAATCAAAGCAATGATAAAATTATCTTTCAATCCGTGGATTGGAAAATATCTTCCAATCAAAACGCAGATAAAAGTAGTTATCTCGAAATTTGGTTGGTCCCCTATTCTTTACCAGTAAATGTAGGCCTGCAGCACATTAGGCCTAATGCATCACTTTCACTCGCTTTTAGGTTTGCCTAAATTTCATTTTATATTGTAGGTCTGATATGTTTTTAGGGAGAAATAAATCTACAAGACAGCATGTACATGCATTTGTTCACAACGCAAAATGTTTTGTTGGACGACCCCTTAAACACTGTTTTAAATTTTGCTAAGTTTATGTCATTATAATTTGAAAAACACTGAGTTGCGCGCGCTTCTTGGTTTTACCAAAGTTCATATTAATTTTTCTATATACCATTCAACGG
This sequence comes from Pictodentalium vernedei, assembly GCA_031216915.1. Lineage (NCBI taxonomy): Eukaryota > Metazoa > Mollusca > Scaphopoda > Dentaliida > Dentaliidae > Pictodentalium > Pictodentalium vernedei. The sequence continues at coordinate 319,974,018 of CM062293.1, read as the reverse complement.
GAACGGGTCAACTCGCCACCGGGTCAACTCGCCACCGGGTCAAGTCGCCACCGGGTCAACTCGCCACGGGTCATCTCGCCACCGGAAAAAATAACTCAATACGGATTTGTGAAACACTATTTTTTTTTATTAAATGTTGTCATATTTTTTCATCATTTTTATTTAGTAATTTAGTAATTTTATTTAATAAAAGTAGACTATTTTAACATCGATGCTTTTTCAAATATTGGTGGTTACAAATACATAATATAAATAATATATACATCAAGTTTATTTTTGACATCGAGCACTAATTATTTATATAAAACATGCACATAACTAATTTAAGAATCTGAAATTGAATATAATGTAGCACAGCGCCTCAAAAATCCGGTCGACGTCAGTTCATGTTCTGAATACAGCCTCCATGCTTCCTCTAGTTTCTTGGATAATTTGGTGTATTTTAATCGCCGATCACCTTCTAAATCATTTGATGTAACGCTCATTTCAACTGTCTTGGATTCTTTCATCAAAATCGGTACCAGTTTGTAGAATGTTAAACTATGTCCCCGGCAATTCAACCTCCTATGCCATGCTGAAAAAAAAATCGAATAAATATTTAATTGGCGCGTCATTATATGAATGAACAAAGGACGAAAGGAGGGAAGGGGGAAGAAAGGAGGAAAAGAGCGAAGGAAGGAATGACGGAAGGAAAGAAGGAATGACGGAAGGAAAGAAGGAATGAAAGAAGGAATGGGCGAAATAACGGACGTGTGAATGAACAAACAATTACCTTCTATATCATTATTCGTTCTGACAGTGTGGTCATGGATGCACCAGTCTTCAATGGGGAATGCTGGGTTGTTGATCCACTGTGTCTCAAGATATTCCACGAAATCTTTGAGTTGTTGGGTGTTTGCTCTTTGCTCAAATGCTCTGAATGTATCCTCAATGTGGTTAGCCGGAAGGAAAGGAAGAGCTAATAGTTGTCTGATGTAGTTGTATACTGGCCCCTTTTCTCTGTATGCTGTTGCTAATCCAAGACTTGTCACCTTCCTGTAAACAGACTGTGTCCAGTGGAAGACACAGCCCTTGACTTCTGCAGCTGGAAAAACCTGCCTCACGGCCTGCCAAGCTCCTGAAACGTAAAAAATAGAATAATTTAAATAACAGAATAATTTCTTAATAATAGAACAACGAGTTTTATATTAATCAACCTGTATTTTTGTTGTTTTTTATTCATAAAGTAATAAAAAAAATCTCACCTTGTTCAAAGCCTAGTACAAAGCTCTCCACCAATGGGTCTTGAACTTTACTGAGAATTGCTTCCAAAACCTCAACATAATCTGTCTTTCGCCGTCTTGACATCAGGACGTAAACCATCGGGAACTGTTTCTTTTTTCCGTCTTTTTGGATGAATGCATTTATTGTCATTAGTTGCCCATTAGTGCTGAACGGCGTACCAACAATCTGAAATTAATATTTGAAAATGAAAATTTATAAATTTATATATCTCCAAGTGTTGTTGGAAACTCTTGAAAAAACAGGAAATAGATATTTTTCAGTATCAAGAAAGGCTTACTAAATCTCACCTTGAAAGTTCCATCAATAAACCATCTCTTGGACTGTTGAAGTAGATTTAGTTGGAATGGTGAAGAAAAAATTATGTGTCTGTATGTGTTCATTTTTATATCGGCCACCAAAAATTCATCACAATTTAGGAAGTCCGTGTCTATTTCAAAATGTATATCTGAGGGTGGCTGGGGTCTTGTCTTTGCCCGATATCTGTTCAAATTTCTTTTGACGACAGCTGTCTTTGGTTTTAAAAACATGTTGTCACCGGAAATAACTTCATGAATCGCATCTTCCACTAAACTGGTAGCTGGTCTGAAAGCGTCGGTGTCGGCAAGGGTTCTAGTCTGAAATTAGAAAAAAAGGGTCAACCTTGTCACCGGGACCGAATGTTATAGAATTCTAAATACATATAGAATACTATAGCACTCAGTAAAAACACGATAGATATTACAAGTCGTAGAAAAGTACTACTTACTTTTTGATAAATTTTTTTTTTCGGTTTTAATTTCAAATCTGGAGGATGACTGTGGCTCTGCTTCTGCGACATAAAATTATCACCAATTTGTGCAACCATCACCCCACAAGTATTTGTCTTGTTCCTTACACTACATCGCCAGCGAACTTTACTGTCAGTTTTTTTCTGTAAAAGATTGGAAGTAAAATTTTCATAGTTATTTAAAATTAATAATAATCGCGCATAATATTAGCATGAATTATGGAACAAAACCGAAAAAAAGAAGAAAAAAAAAAACACAAAAAGCAAAAAACTGAGATTTTACTTACAAAAATAACATAAGAAAATCCGTCACTGGAAACAAGAAGTGGTCCTCCTCTTTGGGTTCCATTTGGTATAATTTCATATGTTGTAGGCCTATCGTCTGGCAGATCCGACGGAAGTGTTGGTTCTGCTATGGAAGTTTCTAAGGTCTCTGGTCACTATTTCATCAAAAGGTATGAACAATATCTCATGATTAGAGATTACTAAGTTTGCATTCAGGCATTGTGATAACAGCTTACCTATATGGTTTCATCGGAACAAATTACAAACTTTCATTGAGCCGTCATCACCTTTCATGGACCGCTGTTTTTACAATCATTGCAATCCAAACAAACCTAAACTATCTGCTAGTTTCTCATTTTCAAGTAGGAGTTATTCTTGGACAGACGTGGATTAAATAGTAAGTACATATTTGTTTGTTTGTTTTTTTTTGAAAAAATGCGTAAAGTAAGAAAAAAAAACTTTTAAAATCTTTGGAAAAGTGGGTCAAGTCGCCACCAAAAGTGAGTCAACTCGCCACCAAATTGGTGGCGAGTTGTCCCGCGGAAAGTACAGGTGGCGAGTTGACCCGGTGGCGAGTTGACACGGACCCACAGAGTTTGGGGTGCCATCTGGCGGCGTGGCTCTCCCACTGGCAAAAAATCCAGAATCATTGTAACGGAGATTTAATTGTTTTTGGTTTTTCAAAGGACATTATGTAAAATATATTTGTCGCAGAATGCTGGGAACTATGAGAAATAATTAAGCAATGAAGTAACTTTTGAAGTTAGGTGGTTGTTGGCGAGTTAGGTATTGTTTGAATGTTCGAAGTGCCAATGTCGTCCGTTGCCGGTTTCGTCAGATTCAAAAGCTCAGTTTCAATTTTTGAGAACGTTCACTTCACAAATTGTTGACAACGAATTAAAAAATAAAACAAGTGATTTATTGACACTTTTAGTGGGCCTTTTTCATTTGTGGGGAACTTAGCCCTATTTCCTTAGAAACAGCCGGAGTTCGGATGAATTCAAGTTATGTTGACGTACGGTCTGGGGAAATCTTTGTTTTCAAAACACGGGCATGCAGTCTTGTAGTACTGAGTTGTAGTAAAATTTTACAGAAACAGACATGCACGCGAACAGCGATATTCGTTTATTTCCAAGATTTTTCTTCACAAGTTCACTGGCTCTAGTCTATGAACTATTTTTACCAGTGATACAATACAATGACAGTTTAAGACTGTCAGAATTACAGTGTAGCGGCCAGCCAATTTTGTGATCCGACGTGTTCTCCTAAAGGCTAAATACCAGAACCACTCACAACTCCCATTTAAATTACGCTTCCTCTGTGTTTTGGTAAACAATGTTTTAATTCCCAGATGTTTGAGGCTTTGCAACCAGAATAGAACTGAATTCATCCTCAAACTAATCAATGTCGTCGCCCTCCTCGTCTGACCAACATCTGGAGGTGGGGATTCTGATAATTAGTACATTTATGTTTCTCCAAAAATGGCAAAAATCGTTTAAAAAGCCTAAATACCAACCTCCCCAGAACCGACCTCTAAATGACATTTGCACACTGATTCCTGAGAAAATATTTCATTTCTATTAATTCCAGTTTGTTTTAGCATTCAAAAGGAAACTGAAATTTAATTTATTACAAAATGTGTGACTGCATTATGCATTTCTGTCTGTCCATCCATCCATCAGTGAGTTGGAAAACTCATAGCCTCACCCTCTGGGGACCTCATTTTGCAAAATGACAGGCTGCTTATTTTCTGGCTTGGTTAATACATGTACATGAAACAGTTTAGTACACTTACTTGAGACAACTTGTACCAAAAAGGAGACAATTCATAACTTTTACTGGGACAATTTCTACCTTTTGTCTAGACAATTTGTACCTTATTGTCAAGACAGTTCGTACAGTCGTACCCCCTAATTGTGGTATGAATCGTCCAGGTTGCAAGTTGTCCAAGAACCGTCCATCACACACAGCGATTCTTTGCTTTTCATTTGCCCGGTTGTACATGTACATTTTCAGTAACTGGCTTCTGACTATTTTTCACATTGTAACCCCCTCCTTACACACACACACGCATACACAAATATATTAAACATTGAAGAGCAGTATCTTTTTGAATATCTGATTCATCCTCTCTGGAAAACATACATGTACATTGTATTTTTCTTAATTTTACTCTTTTTATCAAAATATGTCATGAGTGTCTGTAGGGATTAAATCCAAGGTTGTGAAAGTGCCTTTATGGGTATTTGCAGTATAAGCACTGCACTACAGAAGCAATATTTGATGGTTTTAGGCATTTTAATGGTGCTGTGAGATACCACATGAGCTGCACTGTCATACTGTTGGAAAAAATCAATGTGTAACGTTTTGTCAGAGACCTACCAATGACTCTAGGTGCCTTAATTAAGAAATCTGAGGGATTTTAAAAAAAAAACTTTTTTTACAAAAATTGGATAATATTCATCAAACACATTGTGAAATATCTTCAGAAGCCAGAATGTGATTTAAAAACTATCACAAATGAGAAATTTAATATCATAAGAGGTTTGTTTTGTGTCAACATCAATTAATTTATGAATTATATCATAGTTTTGGATGACAGTGGGTATGCTGGGGGTCTAGGGGACACATTCAGGGCTATATGTTACCACATCAATATGCAGGAGAAAATATGACATCATTTGTTAGGATAAAATGGCTATTGATATTGGTGATTTATATAGCTGCAACACCAGTTTTTAAAACAAAATTGATATTCATTTTCTTTTGTGTGGAGTGGAATGAGACAGATTTTTCCCCAAACTATTGTCTGCTGATGCAGATTTTATTTTGGGATTGGGGTAGTTTTCAAAGAAAGCAGTGAATTCTCAAGCAGAAATGACTCTTTTATCAAATGAAAGAGGTAAAATGTATCTTTGGAAGGATTAGAATGTTGGTTAAAATCCCTCCCAATCATTTTTACACACCAAGCAACCCCCCCCCCCCCTACAGTTTTTGAGGGTAGTACCACAATCTCCCTCATTATTTTAAGAGCAGTACAAAAATCCCCCCTCCCAGCCTTTTACACCAAAAGGTTAAAAGGCAGGGATTTAAAAACTTATGTATTTAATTTGTAAATTACATAAACACTCATTTACAAGAAAACATACATCAGTAACTATTTATCAGGACAGTTATTTATTTATTTATTGGAGTTTAAGGAAGTGCTCGGCCTCGAGCGGTAAAAAGATTTGGACATTTTTGTATGGCTTTAAATATACTTCTAACAAATTAGTGGGGGGGGGGGGGAGAATTTTGGTTCACCAGAAATTATAGAGGGAGGAATTTTCAGGGAAAAGTTTTGTAGGTTACCCTTTGGAAGGTTTGGGGTTGATTATAGGAAATACATACATGTAAATGTATTTTGGCTTCCAACACTGATTTAATTATTATTATTTGGATATTACACGTATTTCACATTTAAATGTTCATTCAAGAAACACAGACCGAATAATACTGTTTTATTTTTTGAAAAGTTATATTTTTGTCACAGTCAGTAATAAAGGCCATATATTGCCAAAAATAATGCAGTTAAATGCATCTTGAGCAAGTGTGGCATCCAGAACTGAGTAGCACACTATAACCTCTGGCAAATACCAAATACACATGTAACCACCTATTTTACCTATTAACACATTTAATTAACCCATGGTTTCCCCTCATAGTACTTGTTATAGAGGGGATTCCAATTATATTCCAATCCTCTCCCAAATCACCATACAAACACTCGGCCAGAAAACCCCAATTTCACTTGTATTCACTGGTATAATAGAAGTTTTTTCCATATTATAACCCTTTACCTTACATGTACATGAAAAGAAGATACCACTTTTGAATTACTAATTTCTTTTCATTTTTGGGTCAAAAACATATCTATGACCCCCCCCCCCCCCCCCCCCCCTTCACTGGAATGAGCTGAACAAGCTCATTCCAATGAGGAGGTCATAAGCTATGTTTTTGATGCCAAAAATGCAAAAATAATTAACATTGAATGGCAATTTTGGTGAATGGTGCTAGCCGGTTTTGGCCATTACTTTGAGTGAATGATTAATAGAAACTTTCTCCATATTATGATGTTAACCCTTTACCCTGTACATAAAAAGAAGATACCACTTTTGAATAACTAATTTCTTTTCATTTTTTTCATGTCAAAAACAGCTATGATGCCCCCTCACTGGAATGAGCTGAACGAGCTCATTCCAATGAAGGGGTCATAAGCTATGTTTTTGATGCCAAAAAATGCAAAAATAATTAACATTGAATGGCAATTTTGGTGAATGGTGCTAGCCAGTTTTGGCCATTACTTGAGTGAATGATTAATAGAAGCTTTCTCCATATTATGATGTTAACCCTTTACCTTACATGAAAAGAAGATAGCACTTTTGAATAACTAATTTCTTTTTATTTTTTGCGTCAAAAACATAGCTATGACCCCCACCCCCTCCACTGGAATGAGCTGAACGAGCTCATTCCAATGAGGGGTAATAAGCAATGTTTTTGATGCAAAAATAATGAACATTGAATAGCAGTTTTGGTGAATGGTGCCACTAAGCCCGATTTGGCCATTACAATGTGTGAGTGATTAAAAATGTTAAAAAACAATTTCTTCATTCACAGAGTATTTTGGAACATAAATTTGGGGAAATGGGGTGGGGGTACATTGCAAAAAGTAACAAAGTTGCAAATGTGAATGAATGGCTTTTGTGCACAAACCAATATAGTAGTCTGATACTAGTGTTGTCAGGGTCCCCATGTTATAGCACAAAACTACATTAACAATTGTCCCTCTACCACCCATACTGAACCCCTCAGCTGATGAGAAAGTAAACAGCATACACTCTCAGTTTCCTATGATTTGCTTTAGTACTGCAGCTCTCAGGGTCCATTGAGTTTTTTTTCTATTTGACAACCCTGTCCTGTCTCTTCTCACTATATTTTTCATTGTATGTCAGTCAGTATTGTACATGGAGACTGTCACTTTCAAAATATGTGATTGCATGTCTGTCTGTTCATCACAACATTCCTCTGTACATGTGGCCTGTCACTTTCAAGATATGTGATTGCATGTCTGTCTGTCCATCATACAAAGTGTTGGTTTGTTTTTCATTTGCACGGTTCTACATTTTCAATAACTGGAAATTGCCCCCCCCCCCCCCACCCTCCCATACACACACATACACAAATATATTAAACATTAAAGAGCACTACATTCCTGAAGCAAATATCGGAGTCATCCTCACTGGGTACTATGCATACATGTATTTTCCCTAATTTCACTCTTTTTATCAGAATGGGTGCCTGTAGGGATTAAATCGAAGGTTGTAAACGAGCCCTTGTGGGTACATGTGCTTGCGGGACACACACATCACTACAGAATCAATATTTGATGGTTTTAGGCATTTTAACAGTGCTATGCTATAACATAGGAGCAGTGCTCAACTGGTCATACTGTTGGAAAAATCGTGTTTAATGTTTTGTCAGTGCCATACCAATGACTCTAGGTCCCTTAACTGAGAAAGTGAGGCTTTTTTCACAAGAATGGCAAAATATTCATCAAATGCATTGTGACATATCTTCGGAAGCCAGAATGTGATTTAAAAACTATCACGAATGGGAAATTTAATATCACAGGAGATTTGTTATGTGTCAACATCAATTAATTTATGAATTTTATTGTAGTTTTTTATAAAAAGGGGCATACTAGGGGGACACCTTCAGGGCTGTATTTTGCCACATCCGTATGTACATGTAGGAGAAAATTTGACATCAGTTGTTAGGATAAAATGGTACTGTTTATTGATATTGGTGAATTATACAGCTGCAACCCCAATTTTCGAATCAAAATTGACATTCATATTGTTTCATGGGGTTGGAACACCACTCTTTGTCTTGCTATAAGATTAAATGAGACAAATTTTTCCTCAAAGTATTGCATGCTGATGCAGATTTTAGTTTTATTTTGGGATTAGGTTAGTTTTCAAAGAAAAGCTACATGAATTCCTTACCTCTCAGCTTATTCATTAGGTAACGGAGTAGAAAAATGTACTGAAGGCAACAGCAGTTTTTAATCCATTTGACACAGTTTGGACAGTTTTCTTAAAAACAACAAATTTCCCATGTTTTTAACTCATTGGAAGCCAAAAGTTGAATTCTCATGCAGAAATGACCCTTTTGTCACATGAAAGAGGTAAAATGTATCTTTGATAGGATTGGGGTTGATTAAGGAAATACATAATTTGACTTCCGAACCTGATTTAATTATTATTTTGAGAGATTATTTCACATTTAAAAATTCATTCCGGTACCACACACCTTACAGTACCTTTTTATTGTTTTGAAAAATATGTTTTTGTCAGTAAGGGCTATATATTGCAAGCGAATTCACATCTTGAGCAAGTGTAGCCTCCAGGGGCACACTACAGCCTCCAGCAAATGCCAAATAACAACCAATTTTACCCTACATGTGCACATGTATTAACAAATGTAATTAAACCATGGTTCCTGATCATAGTACTAGGGGCAGGGGGGGGGGGGTCCAATCTTCCAACCCCCTTCCAAATCACCATTCAAACCCACAGCCAGAAAGCCCATATAGCACTTTTATTTACTGGTATTTAGATGTTTGTCTGAATTATGCTGTTAACCCTTTACTTAACATGAAAAGCTGATTACCCTTGCCCACAAACTTATTGACTCACTAATTTTTTGTGTCAAAAACATGACTTTTTACACCATTGGAATGACCTCATTCCAATGAGGGGTCATAAGCTATCTTTTTGACACAAAAAAAGAGAAAATAAGGAACATGGAATGGCAACACTTGTGAATTGCACCAGCAACTTTTGACCGTTATATTTGGTAAAGGGTTACAAAATGTTAGAAAATAATTTCTTCATTGAAAGAGTATTTTGGAACACAAATTTGGGGGTGGGGTATAGTGGAAAAAATAACACAGTAAAGTTGCAAATGTGAATGAATGTCATTTGTGCACAGCGACCAATAAAGTAGTCTAGTACTAATAAAGTAGTCTAGTACTAAATTTTTCCTCTTATATGATGCACGACCCTCTGTTTTTAGGTCGGAACAAGTTCTCTGAGGGCTATTTTGACAGTTGAAATATCGCGCTATCAAGCTCAAAATTAGTAGATTTTAACAAAGGGCCATAACTCTTGAGAAAAAGCGCAGACACGCCCTATTTTGCGTCATTGGGTGTTGCACGCGCATATCAAGCTACACACCAAATATCAAAACCCGTCCAGAAATAACTAATTTTTTCACCAAAAAGGGCCGCCTGCCCGGCGACCGGCCCTCGCCATACCAGTAGTCAAGGTTTTTTGTTGTTGAAAAATTCGACTAAAAATAGGAAACTAAATGAATACAATTAAATAAGTATGCCTAATGATATCACGGAACACCGCCGACGTTTTTTTCTCGAGTCTGGCAAATAACTGACAACATTGGTGTCATGAATTTGAGATAGGTCGGATATCACACATAAATCTGATATTACGCACCCCCCCCCCCCCCCTATACATCCTGCAAGTATAAATATCTCCATAATAAAATTTCTTGCCTAATGTTCCCTACATGGGGTAACTTGGAGGGGAGGGGGGGGGGGGGGGGGGCGTATGGATGATTTTTAGCTCACCGAAGGGAGCTTAACTTATCAGTTGCCGTCCGTCGTCGTCCGTCGTTTGAACTTTACATTATCGACTTCTCCTCCCAAACTACTGGACCAAATTGAACCAAATTTGGTGTGCATGTTCCTTATCATATGTCAATTCAAGTTTGTACAAATAACCTTGCCGGGCCCACAATGGGCACCACAAGGGGCATTACTCTGATAGCACCCATACATTTTTTTTAAAAAAATTAAAAAAATCTACTCCAGAACCATCATTTAGAATATTTTGATATTTGGTAACATCTCTAGGGGTTATATACCAGTCAGATTCTAGGTTATTCAAATCGAGTCCACGGGTTAATAATCGGGCTCCCAGTAGGAATATGAGGAAATTTCTTTAAAAATCTTTCATATTTGGTATGAATGCTTTCGTATTTGGTATACAACATCTCTAAGAGGGTCAGATTCAAATTTGTACAAATCGGGTGCCTCAGTTAGTATTTGGACTCTCTATTGGAACCCAAAGATTCTTTTCTTTAAAAACCTCCTTCTTCAGCTCCACCGGTCAGAACTGTTTCATATTTGGTATATAACATCTCAAGGGGGATCAGGTTCAAGTTTGTTAAATTTGAGTCCCTGGCTTATTATTTGGGCTCTCTACGGGCAGGGGTGGGAGTGGCATGGGGAGCATGTTAGGTTCAGGTTTGTTCAAGTCGATGCCTTAGTGTTTTTCCATAAAATTTGCCTCTCATGCATTCATTCCTTTGTAGTGTTGATGAACCATGCATAACTGAATGTGACCCCAAATACTTCTTTGAACCACGTTGTCAGGTGAGCGATTAAGGCCCCTTGGGGCCTCTTGTTTACTCAAGTTGTGACGAAGTCCGGCTGGTCTTATAGTTTGGTGAATGGCGGGCGGGCGTAAACAATTAGTTTCCGGATGATAACTTGATAATGGTTTGTCCCACGTTCATGAAACTCAACAGGTAGGTTGGCATCGGTGAGTGGAAGAACCCTATTTATTTTGGACACGCTTGGTCAAAGGTCAAGGTCACAGTGACAGTGACTCTGAACATAGTAAATTGTAAACAATTGGTTTCCGAATGATAACTTGTCCCACATTCATGAAACTTCATAGGATGGTTGGCATCGGTGAGAGGAAGAACCGTATTTATTTTGGACTCGCTAGGTGAAAGGTCAAGGTCACAGTTACCTTCTACATAGTAAATCGTAAACAATTGGTTTCTGGATGATAACTTGACTACGCTTGAACCCACATTCACGAAACTTCATAGGTAGGTTGGCCTAGGTGAGTGGAAGACCCCTATTTATCTAGGACACGCTAGGTCAAAGGTCAAGGTCGCATTGACCTTGAACGTAATAAATCGTAAACAATTGGTTTCCAGATGATAATTTGACAATGGTTCCGCCCAAAGTCATGAAACTTCATAGGTAGGTTGTCGTTGTTGCAAGAAGGAGCCCTATTTATTTTGGAATCATTAGGTCTAAGGTCAAGGTCATAGTGACCCTTCACATAGTAAATTGTAAACAGTTGGTTTCCAGACGATAAGTTGATAATGATTAAACCCACTTTTGTACTGTCACAACTCGACATTGGATTGGCGATCCTATCGGAATTATTTTTTTTTGGAGGGGGGGGGGATGTGCCCCCAGAACACCCCATGGCTGCGCCACTGTTCCCCCACTTGGGAAATCGTGATTAAGTGCCTTGCCCAATGACACAACGCAGTTACCCCTGCTGGGGATCGAACCGTGTATCTCTCGGCTTGATGTTAGTAGTAAATCATGTACCCGATCGACCCACATTAGCCGGATCTCATGTGACATGGCCTAGTTACTTCATTTTTGGTTTGTCATGGTAGCATCTTGTGACAACATCCCCATAGTGATACGTGGTCCTAGTGTACATGCGCCACGCGTTTTTGTTGAGGTGAGACGAGTGTATGTCGTCCATTTTGTATATCTGAGACCGCCATCTTGGTTTCTATGGTAGCACATGGTTTCTATGTGACCCAAAACCTTCTGATAGGAAAGGGGTGTGTTCGGAGGGTGTGTTCGATTGAATAGGAGTACATTTAATTACAACAAAAAACCTGACAATTCCTCTAAATAATCCAAAACTACCAAAACTACCAAACCCCCATCTAGGGCTTATAATAGTAGCACGTAGTGCTAAATGAATGATGAGAGGTCTCATGTGGATACATTTTACGTGAACTGGAATAAATCGAATTTCCACGAACATCCAGAAAAATCCTCTAAACCATCAAAACAACTTTATTTGGCACGGATTCCTCAATTTTGGGCTTAAAAGAGTAGCATGCAGTGCTTTAAGCTGAGGTGCGTTTCCTGGTATGAGTAATTGTATTTGTTCGAATACTTTGTAAAATTACCCAAATAAATCCAACAGTTCTTTTACTAGTGCGGATTTCCCACTAAATATTCGGTTTCTATCTGTTGTCCCCTAGAATTCTTCTTTTTTCCCAACAATAGACGCATTCCTTTGTATAAGAGTAACTTTATTGTTTCGAATTTGCGCCATAGTCTCTGTGTTTTATCTATCCCAATATATTCTGTGGTTTATCCTTCTATTCCCTGGCCTGTTTTGCCTTTTACTGGCCCCATTTATGCCTATCCCAACAGTCTATTTTGTCTTGGACGTGTCAGTTTTTGCCTTCCCTGTGTATAACGAAGTCCTCTATGATCCTCAAACCCAGAATACAATCAAGCAGGGATAGGTATTATTCGAACGACTCGAATCTTATCGAGCAAATAAGCTTTTGAGCAATTACTGAAAAAGTCATTGCTCGAACGACTCAAATCCCATTGAGCAAATGAGTATCGAAAGAGCAATTTCTTTTACGACTCTTAATGCTCATTGGGGTATAGGAGGATACCTATGACATGATGACGTAGTACTATATATACCTGATGATAATTTAGCTCCTAGCATCTGCCCAGTTCTAGACCTTTCCATGATCTTCATATCTCCAATACCACTATTACTGAATTTCCCAATATTGCCATCGTCTGTCCTATGATTAGCTTTTACAGTAGTCACCAAAACCTGTAGTCTTATTCCACTCTTGCAGCCTTGTACCATTACTAGCACTAGTACAGGCTTGCTAACCATCTCAGATTGCTCGAACGACCAGAATCCCATCGAACAAATGAGCCATAGAGTAATTGCCTGAACGAGTGACTCCACGTACGACGCTTTTGCTCGTCTAGGTATTGAAGGATGGGAAGGATCTTGGGAACTGACAACGTGATATAATAACCTTAGTTATTGCGATTGACGTACAATCCAGCTCATAATATAGTCTTGGTTTTTGAAAGTGTTGTTAAACTCTAATGAACCAATTTGCCATTGAATTATGATCTTTTGCCAGTTTAAAGTTTAAAAAATGAAGTTTTTTTTTTTTTATAGCTTGTCTCGAGTTTGATCCTTCCGCAATCTTTCAAAATTTCCCGATTGCCATATTTGTCGCCACATTAACATATGAACATACATGTGTGGTTCTGTGTTTATTGCATGTCGCTCTACAACACGTTTTGGCAAATTGTTATATTTCACATAACCGCTGCTATTTCTGCGATATATACCATCTCTTTCCTGAAAAATCTTGCTTAGGGCCTGCAATATTTACCGAAATTAACAATATTGGGTGTGCACCATTACGTGTCACGTATTTTCATATTATTAATGTGTCACTAACCAATAGAGCTTGGGGTTTAAGTCCAGGCTTGGTTCAGTTCAGTTAACTTCCCTTTATCATTCTCAGGGATTTTAAAGGATCAGTTGCTAAGCCTATTGAGTCAGAGAAGCAAAACATAACAGATTCATTACTGTCGTTCTTCTGTAGCATATACCCACATATACCCATAGCATAAATCCACTGACGAAAATAAAAATAATTTGTTAAATTATATGGCACCGTTTGCACCACTATGTTGGATGCAGTGTGGAACAGCATAAGACTCAAAGTTAGTCTTTTCATGCATTCATTGCCACTTCTGAATAAAGGCACCCGTTGTATTAGGTTTCCACAACATATCTTTGATAATACTGACATCAATGCGTGCGGCTAGGTGACGAGAGGACACAGTCTGCTGTATCCACCTCACGCGAACTTTCAAATGCATCGTCTACATTCTGGCTGGGTTAATATACTATTCAAAAAAGAGGGAATATCCAAACTAATGTTGATATTTTCGGAAAATGGTATTGGATACGCGTGATTAGACACATCAATATGTTACCAAGTTTAGTGTGGATCATGAATGTCACCGGCCCACGAAAACTTCGTGCAGGTTTTTTGCACGAGCGACGCGTTAAGGTCTGTGGGATATATTTTGAAATTTTCATTTGTGCTGGACAGGCTTTTTCGGAATCTTATCTTTATTTTCCTGGTATAAACTCGTCCTTCAATAGTTTCTGGTCGAAACGTAACTTTTGAGTTATGCGAAGAGTGACGCGTGACGAACGTTTACGTGCCGTGGGCATGTTGGAAGCAGGCAACAGACAGACTGCAGTGGCTCAAATTCTTAAGGTTACTCAATCGGTGATTAGCAGGTTGTGATCACGCTACCGTCAGACAGGGAATGTTGATGACTTACGTCGATCATGTCGTCCATGGGCGACAACTGCTAACCAGGATCGTTTCATCCGGACCACAGCATTACGTAACCGCCATCAAAGTGCCTCAGAAATTGGACAGCAGCTGCACCGAGCGACAGATGTGCCAGTCAGTGGTCAGACTATCCGCAATCGTCTATACAGATGGAATTTGTATGCCCGACGATCTCGACTAATTTCACGTTTGACTGAACGTCACATCACAGCAAGGCGTAATAGGTGTGGAGCACGACAACGTTGGAACAATCGTTGGCGGAGCAACGTCATGTTTTCCGATGAATCGAGGTTCACTCTCGACTTCCACGACAGGCGAAACAGAGTGTGGCGGAGGCGGAACGAACGATACCATGACGTAACCGTTAGGCAGCAAGATCGCTGTGGTGGTGGATCGGGTATAGTGTGTGGAGGCATAACCATGACAAGCAGGACAGCATTACATGTCATCCAAGGGCGTGTCACATGGCAGTATTACCGTGACAATATGTTAGAAGCTCGTGTGGTGCCATTTGCGCGACGTCACGGCCGTCGGTTCATTTTCCAAGGTGACAACACAGGACCAAACGGGGCCCGTGTCGCTACAGAGTTCCTCTAGGAGCAGAACATCACTACACTGTCTTGGTCAGCACTAAGTCCAGACCTTTCACCAATTGAGCACGTCTGGGATATGCTTGGTAGGCGCCTACGGCAACGCCAACAGCCCCTTACCAATGTCCAGGAACTCGCCGCTGCACTACAGGAAGACTGGAATAACACCAGTCAAGCTGATATTCGACGTTTTGATGAGGAGTATGCCACATCGGATCCGCGCTAGTCTCGCAAACCGAGGAGGATTTACAAGGTATTGAGGTCTGGGACTGAATGTTGAAATTCTCTGCCCCATCGTCCATGTCTTCTACAGCACAGTGCGTGGAATGTGTGCTTGTCAGACACCCAACTATCGCTGAAATCATTCACCAGATATCACAGTGCAATGCTTCAACTGTCTTTATGATGAAAATATAAAAATATTCCTTCATATTTCATAATTTTATCAAATATCCCCTACCTTTTTTGAATAGTATATTTGTATGACAGTGTTTCCATTAAAATTCGAAACAACCAATACTCTAGACGCAATCTAACTCATCTGCATCTTAATTGTATCAGGTTGTGACCTTCGTTTCCCCTCCTACCTAATAATTCATTTATTTATCATGTGATTCGATTTATTAATATTTTGCAGACAGAGATACAGCGAACGAAATCGAAGTCGGTAGGTTATTTGTGTTGTAAATCCGGTCCTATCAATATACGAGTACAAATACCCAGAAGAGCATTTGTTCCGGGAGACCACATTCGGGTCAATGCTGAAATAGAAAACATGTCTCGAAGAGACATTGACTGTACATCAGTCAAATTACTCATGGTAAGTAATCTAAATCCAAGGGCTTAATAAGCGGTTGTGTTTAAAGGCGTGTGAGCCAAAGGCAACCTAATATTGTTTTACAGTGAGGGACATTTTCATATGGATTGGCGTATTTAATATCGATTCGCTCTTACTTGCAATCAAGTACTTTCTCCGTTCTCACGATACAAGAGTTGATACTTGGGCTATCACACATAGTCGGTGATACAAATGGGGGTCAGTGATATCCAGTTCGGAATGTATTGGACTGCATGGCCAATGGCGATAGATATGTGCTTATTAACTGGTTGAGGGCTAGATGATTTTTTTATGGTCAGAATTTGTTATTCAAAATCGGTTTTATTACAAATTATTGGAGAGTGCCCATAGGCACTCTCCAATAATTTGCAATAGAACAAATTTGTATCAACAAAATATTATTTGCGTTTTACTGAATATGAAACATGAGCAGGGAAACATAGGCTTTTGCTCTGGTACCCTCATTTTTCTGAAAGCCCTGATAGTGGTTTCTAGCACTCGACCAGTTAAGTTAGAAGTTGGGAAGCATACTTCACGACTCTACACGTATTCATATACAAATTAATTTCGAAGACCTACGGGTTTTAAAGTATAATTCCGCCTGCAAAATATTGAAACTACGCCATCAAAGCATGCTTTCGAAGAAGGCATGCCTTGATGATATAGTTGAAA
This sequence comes from Pictodentalium vernedei, assembly GCA_031216915.1. Taxonomy (NCBI): domain Eukaryota; kingdom Metazoa; phylum Mollusca; class Scaphopoda; order Dentaliida; family Dentaliidae; genus Pictodentalium; species Pictodentalium vernedei. Next base: position 319,957,265 of record CM062293.1, on the reverse strand, counting down.
TATTAGTCAGTATGGACTTGAGCCATCGCCGTAGGGACAAATCAGGTTTACACCCCACCAATCGGTCATCATTGCGACGCCCCTGATGTCTAAAACGCATATTGCAAGGTTACAATACACTGTATAGAGGCAAAAACGCCTCCTTATGGATTTTACCTCAACATTTAATAGAGAATAATTAAGGAGATCAGCTGATTGGGGCAATATTTATTGATTTTGAAACTCAATAAAAATGTCGCAGTGTCTATTTTGCAAAAGACTTAAAATATTTGCACTAACTGCACATCCTTTTGAGGTGAGGGGGACAAGTAAAATATGACCTTTCAACTGAGTGCGAAACTGGACGGTAGTTGGGGGATCGCCAAAATATTAACACAACAAACACACGGCAACATATATTGTTTTCCTGTTCATTTTTTAATGAGATGATATTCTAAGTGGACTGTTTTCCCCCAAATGAGCTTGATGAGCTGAGGAAAATGTTAACACTGTCGCCAATGCAAATCATTTAGTGTAACCTCAGGTCACTAAAACAATATATTTTCTCGGTAATTTATTTATTTATTTATTGGTGTTTAAGGTCACATACGTATGCGCAATGGCTAATCATGACGTGACAGTTTTACGGTTGGAGGAAGTCGGAGTACCCGGAGAGAACCTCCGAGCAACGACGAGCAGCTGCCAGCTCCCCAACATCGTAACTCCGCACTGCAGCACAGGCAGGGTTAGATTGGTTGAAGACCTGCGCACCATCGACGTGCAGTACGCCTTAGTACACGACGTCATCGTGCCCCCATGTGGACAATCGGGGTTAAGTGCCTTGCCCAAGGACACAACGCGGGAGTCCGAATCGATCGCTCAGACGGTCACCCATCCGAGGACTAACCGGGCTCGACGTTGCTTAACTTCGGTGATCTGACGAGAACCGGTTACCACAACGCCACGGCGCCCCCGGTAATTTATTTCCCCCGTTCCAGATCTGGCATATCTCTGAAACTGTCATATTTTAGCTCAACAGAAATCATAACTAGTGAACAGAAGGTTAAGGAATTTCAGTTTAAAAATAAATGTAAAATGTGTTAACATCTTGACACTCGGGTTTTTCCCAAGTGTTGTAACCCTCTGCACAATGATGTCAAAATATACAAATTTCAAGCAACATTTTCTTCCCATAATGCAACTGCCAATTCAATCAATTCAACTTTGTTCAGCAGAACTCGATGAGCTTCGTCAAACAAGTGTGAATTGTTTAACTTCCCACAGTACAGTCGCCGTGGACTGGTCGTAATTCACGCATGGGCAGTGATGTCCAAGCATGCGTTTATCAGGTAATAAAAATCATCAGCAGCAAAATTTCAATTAATGAAGCACCGGTTTGTTCCTGGTGCTTCATTAATTAAAGTTTTGATGATTATTGAATATTCTTATAATTAATGTTTGGAATCTAATATTATTGTGTCCGTGGCAATATTACTCACCCGTGGAAAGTGACCAGTCCACGGCGACCGTTCTGTATTTGCGTTATGGGGAAACATTCCAGGTCGAAATTGTAATTTCGGTATCAGTGTGAATAGTGTTATCCTGTTTCATTGAGCTTGCATGCATTCGTTCAATACAGAAAAATGTGTCTTCTTGCAAGAGACGAAGAGCAATGAAAAGCGAACTCGTACAAAGGATTAGTTCTAAGACAGAATACAACAAGGACAGAGTACTGGGGACTGGAATCAACGACCCGAGTTGGGGTCATTTACCTGTATTTCACAAGCACCGAAGGCACGGTGTCGCTGTGTTTTAACCCTTTACCCAACGTAACGGCCAAAACCGGCCAGCGCTATTCTCAAAAATCGCCAATTAATTTTCATTATTTTTTTCATTTTTTGTCTCAAAAACATAGGTTATGACCCCTCGTTGGAACGAGCTCGTCGAGCTCGTTCCAACGAGGCGTCATAACCTATGTTTTTGAGACAAAAAATGAAAAAAATTAGTTATTCAAGAATTATTTTTGCAAGTGTCGTCTGCTTTTCAGGTTAGATAAAGGGTTAATATGTACAGCACATCGATGGTGCACTTGCCTTCAACCGCTGCTAACTCTACAGAGTTAGTTCGTTAGAGAGTCTAACAGGTACTCACAGCTGTTCGGTGGTTGTCTCCGGATACTCCGACTTTCTCCGCCCGTACTATTCACCGACACGATATGACCCTGGCTGTTGAAAGTGTCGTTAAACCCCCTATAAACAAAGAAACAGACTGATAGACAAGTAAACTGGTAGGTAGATCTCGTGCGCCTTTTTCGTAAACCTACGCCACGATAATTGCTCAGTATCGAATAAGCACCATATCTGTTTGGATCACAATGCGTGGATTTCTGTTTAACCATTTGAACGCTGGTGGTATCTTCCATGCCAGTTCAATGACAGAAATTAGAAGAGTCCATATTCATTATTTGGGTAAACCAATCAATATTTTCAACGTGCATCCTCGGGCTGAAAATATTGATTGGTCTACCCCACATATTTACCGAACAGCTATTCTATTTTATGACGTATCATGTTCCTGACCGGAAAAGCGGCCGCTCGGTTTCAAAGGGTAAAGGATTACCAATTGTGAATCACTGAAGAGGAATAAAAATGCGTGAAAAAGGTATAGGCCATCCACTGGTTTGCCCCGGGGTAAGAGAGTAAGACAACACCCCCTTGACATGATAACTTTCCGTTTCGTGTTTCAATCTGGTAAATATCGGCAAATAATCCCTCACAAATCAGCGTCTTTTCGATATCCGCGCTGACATAGACTGACACTTAAGACGGGTAGCCCGCAGAGACTTCTTAAAACGAGGGCATGCTGAGAGTTATGTATGGTCACCACGGAAATGTAGCATCAGCCATTTCCACACCAAAAGTTAGATATTATTGAAAAGAAACCAGCTGTGGTGCAGTATCTTTGAACTGGACTGATACACATCAAGAGGAATAATCGGCGCATATTTCAACAATCGAAGTGGGGTGAACATGATGTCTGCTATTCACTTCTGAAAAAGAACAAAACATTCACTTTTGGAAACAGATAGAAGAACAACTGAAAGGACTCATTTTATTCAGAGAATATAGAGAGCTCACCTCGCTATACCACACAGTGACAGGTTCAGCCATAACAGCGAAGAAAACAACCCCTGCTACGACAACAGAGCCGGTGTGACAGGAATGGAAGTCCGTAGGAACGTTAGTCCCTCTGGACTATTATTCCGCGGAATTATAGTCCTAGGTCTAACATTTCTAGGAATAGTAGTCCGGCGGACTACTATTCCTAGAAATGTTAGACCTAGGACTATAATTCCGCGGAATAATAGTCCAGAGTGACTAATTTTCCTACGGACTTCCATTCCTGTCACACCGGCAAGGAAAAACTGATTAATATTTTTTTTTTATTGTATTTCTATCTATTTCTAACCGGAAAAACCTGTGTCTGACGCCATGCGTACGTGATCTACACGGAAGTTGTCAGAAACTTACCTTTCAAATGACGAAAGAGTAAAGTAAAATTTGACATGAATAGCCTATGGCTTTTAGTGACCGGAGCGTGCATAACCTAAATATCATGCCTTATGGTCGCCATTAATCATTGACTTAAGTCATAAACACGTAAATTTACAACCCAGTGAGAAATAAGAAGTACAAAATCAGAGCTAATCTATTTACCGTTACTTTAAGACAAACGGTTTTTCGCTAAACTAACGCAACACGAAAAAACCCAAACCCAATTAATCTACCATTCACCTCTAATAACGAACAAAGCACTCACTTTGGTAACAGCCAGAGGAACAGCTGGAACGTTCAAAAGCATAGGTAAGCCAGGTAAATTTATAATTTCAATGTGTGAAATAGTTGCAAACGGGATTCTAGTGAATCTAGCACATAGACACCTTCAGCGGCCTCACTTCGACATCGCCCCTACCTCGTCCAACATCTTTTGTAAACACCAGAATTTGCAGCCATAGTAGCTCCATCAGCGCGCAAAGAATGCATTCCAATATCAGCCTTCCCCATAACCCCTCCCTAACGTGAGACAATTCATTCTCTAGTCCTGGTGTGACTAAGCATTTTGACTTTGTCTATACGTTTTCAAACGTTTTTTGAAGAGAACATTGGCCGTAAAAGGATAACTGCTCATCTTGGTTATCAAACCTGCGCCGACATGTTGCGTTGAAAAATACTGTAAGGACATGCCACTGAAGACCCTTTAGCAATAACTACCTCATCGCCGAGGCGATACTCATCTTTATTTATTAGATACGATTTTCTTCCCCAGAATGCCAATTATCGAGCTTAGCTGAAATGACTTCTGATATGCCACCGATCTAGGCTGATATGAACCAAGGTAGTTTCTCCCTTGATGTGTTACTAGGTGCAGTAGTTTTGTTTACTGCGAAATCATTCACCGTTATTCGTCGAAAGCAATTAATCAAAAAAATTGACATTATTGTCAAAATGGAGTAGTTGTTGTATGGTGGGGAATCAATGATGGCAATAAGTAAAGACTGGGAGGACGAAGATTATTTATTTATTTATTGGTGTTTAAGGTCACATACTTATGCACAATGGCTAATCATGACCGTGACAGTTTTACGGTGGAGGAAGCCGGAGTACCCGGAGAGAACCACCGAGCAACGACGAGCAACTGCCAGCTCCCCAACATCGTAACTCCACACTGCAGCACAGGTAGGGTTAGATTGGTTGAAGATATGCGCACCATCGACGTGCAGTACGCCTTAGTACGCGGCGTCATCGTGCCCCCATATGGACAATCGGGGTTAAGTGCATTGCCCCAGGACACAACGCGGGAGTCCGAATCGATCGCTAAGACGGTCACCCATCCGAGGACTGACTGGGTAGTCCAGGCACATTAGACATAAAAATGAGAAAGTTAGGAAAAAAATCGGAGAAAGCTGATTTTTTTATATGTTTCCGGGACACACATTGCGGATAAAGTGTGAAAAGTCCCTGCGAATCCGAGTTGAGCTTTTTTAGTTATAGCGTTTTTTTGATGAAAAAAAAAAAAAAAAAAAAAAAATTCGACCCAGCTCCATATTTCTCATTCTTATTCGCCTTAGTAGGGTGAGAATCATAAATATCGTGCTGAATTATATTGAGAATACATATCCCCAACAGAAAATGCCAACTTTGTACCAATCCTCACACTCAATGGTGAAATATTCACGAAAATGTACAAAATTACGGAAAAAAAATTTATTGTTTTCATACACACAGCGGTACACAACGTCCATTAAATCAAATCTACGACTACTTTGGGGGTTAAATTATATATCAAAAATTGCATAAAAGCAGTGGCTTTATAATGATATATAACAATAGTCATTTATTCCATAATGAACTGGTGAAACGTGTGAAATATTAACCATACCCCCTAAACTCAAATTCAAACGGCATCGACTTTTCTCATTCAAATACCGTATTATAGCATCATTGTTTCAATTTCCATGTTCGATTAAATCACATAATGTGGTGTTCGCCTACACTCAAGATGCATTGGCATGTAATGTGTGCACGCCCTTGATGTGTACTCATAAATAAATTTGTATTGTACAGACAACGCTCTTTAATTTGATGCAAAATAGCCTTGGACGACTTTCATCAGGAAACGCTGTTTAATTCCGCATTCCAGGTCTTTTCCATCATTTGATCAGTGGTCATGCATATTCAAGAGCAGTTCGTGCCCATTTGCTAACACAAATTGCCATTACAAAACTTGTGTTTGAAGAAAGCCGAACACTAGATAACATAGACTGCACAGAAGTCAATGAAATATTCTGTGGACTTGCCAGAGGTGACTGTACAACAGCTGACGCTGTCAATCAAGAAAGTGTCAACCATCTACTGTCAAAATTACACGAACTGCTCCAGAATGCGTCCGTAGGACGCACAGGAAAGCTTTGGGTACAATACTACGAGCAAATAGGTCTTCTCCAGTTGTTCTTGAGAGCAGAGCGCACAGGCGACTGGGAACTCCAAACATATTGTGTTCGCAATATGATTCCAGTATTTCACGCAGGTGGTCATTTTGCATACGCAAAAAGTTCTCATCTCTATTTGCAGCAGATGAATGAGCTAACAGAAATAAAGCAACAGGATGATTTGAAGTTGTTCACTGAGAAAGGTTACTTTACCATAAGGCGCTCAGATAAATTCTGGGACGGGATATATTCTGATCAGACCATAGAGCAGTGTTTAATGAGAATGTTCAAGCTCCCTGGTGGTCTCACACATGGCAGGGGAATAACCGATAGCACTGTTGCGAAATGGGTACATGGACTACCTCTTTGCCTTCCGATATGTAATGCTCTCGAAAATTTTGTTCATGTTCACACTGGTCATGGCGAACAACATCGGGATCTCCGTCAAAGTTCACAATTGACTGATGCCAATGATATCACCAAATTATTGAACTGGCTCAGAGTGCATTCCCCCTTTCAGAATAGAGATCCACTACAAGTAGTCTCTATAGGGACCGGGCTTGTGGCCGACGAAACTGTGAACTGTGACCAAGTTCGCAAAATTGGTGAATGTTGCGTATCGAATGTTGTAAGCAAAACGTTCAACAGCATCAAACTACGACGTGTTGACACTGTGAAGTCTTTCGCATCGATGACAAATAGCATCAAAGTCCGTGGAAGTAAGGTAGTGATTGACCCCACAATTCTGTTCAACCGCATCACATGTGTTATTCAGTCACAAGCAGAGATGGAAGAGCATCTCAAATATGAACTCGCCCCGTAACCACCAGCATTGTTTGATTCTGCTGGAATGAGGAAGACACAGAAAAGCACGCTCGGTAAGATCCTCAAAACATACGGTTCCGAGCAAACTAAAATCCCAGAACATTCTCTGTTTGTTGTAGATGGTGAATTTTTATTGAGGGCAGTTGTATGGCCTAAACAGTCGTCATATAAGGACATATGTACATCATATTCCAATTATCTAGTGAGACATTTTGGGGCGAACGTCGTGGTTGTTTTTGATGGTTATGCTTGTACAATGTCGACAAAGGGCATGGAACAAGCCCGTAGATCTAAAGACAGGTATTCCATTGATATCAATATCTCACCCGAGTTACCAGCCACCACACCCCAATCCGATTTCCTTGCAAATGCCAAGAACAAAACCCAACTGATCGATCTTCTAATGCAGGAGCTATCTGCTATCAATATTCAGTCCAAGCAGGCCGAGGCTGATGCTGATGTACTGATAGCCGAAACTGCACTTGACATCGCTCAAGATGACAACAATGTTGTCGAAGTGGGAACAGACACAGACTTGTTAGTCATTCTTACCTCTCGAGTTCAACCTGGATGTAATATTCACATGATGTATTCCATTACCCCAAACTTACTAGTTTCAGTTAGTGAAATAGCAACCAAAATGGGTGACCATAGAAGCAACCTCCTTGTAGCACATTCTATAAGTGGTTGTGACACTACTTCTGCACTCTTTCGAGTTGGTAAGAAGAAAGTATTCAGTACTATTGTCTCCGATGTTACTAGCGACTCACAACAGTATGCCAACACAATTTTGGCGGATGACAGTACACCAAGTGCAGTAGCCGCTGCCGGGGAACAACTTCTCCTGATCTTATACGGGAGTAAAACTGTTTCCTCTCTCGACCAATATAGATATGTCACTTACAAGCGTTATGTAGCAAAATCTAAACTGAATAAACCCATCGACCTAGCCTCACTCCCACCAAGCAGCGATGCTGCACAACAACATGTCTACAGATGTTATCTCCAGGTCCAACAATGGCTGGGCACTTCGCTTCCTCCGACGGATTGGGGGTGGTCGCTAGACAACGGACTTCTTGTACCGACTGCAGCCACAAAGCCATGTGCCCCCGATAACCTACTGAATCTGATCAGTTGTGGTTGCAAGAGTGCTTGTACAAAAAGGTGTGGGTGTAAGAAGGCAGGACTCTCTTGCTCAGGTTTGTGTAATTGCAGTTCGGATTCTTGTAACAACCACAGAAACACTGTCCTGTCGGAAATTTCTGACTTCGATGAATAATATGTATATAGGTCATGTCATTTCTGTATATAGCGTTGATAATAGTCAATGTAACTTAATCCATGTTGATTGATTTGTACATTCTGTAAATATTATTTATTGATTTTTGTACATTCTGTAAATATTATTTATTGATCTAATGCTGCCAGACACAGACGTGTGTGTTCGGTCCCAAGCCCGAAAATAGTTGAGTTCTCATGCTGACGAATTTTATGCCAAAAGGGGAACTCGGCCAGAAGCAGAGGGGGTCTTCCATAATGTCTATTTTGTAAGCAATGATAAAAGTCTTCAAATGGTGGTGGATTTTTTATCGTCTGTCCAACTAACATCCCGTTCTGTACTACGACCCTTTGGGCAAATCCGTTAGGAAAATCGTCATTTTTGCGTAAATCCGATACTTTTTTGTGAATTTTCAATAATTTTTCGCAGAAATTGTCACAGAATGCACATTTTCCTCTAGGTAAATGTATATTAGACATTATGTAGCTCGAAATACGCGTAAACAAAAAATACAGTTGGATCAATTCGAGGTTACAAAGTTCGTGCGATTTTTTTTGATTTTTTTCAAACGCGTTTTCGAAAAAAGGCTGTAGAAAAAAAAGCTCAACTGGGATTTTAGGGGACTTTTGTCTAATCGTTCAGTGACATGTACTCGACATTCCCTGAAAAAATCAGCTTTCTCCGATTTTTTTCCCTAGTGAAACCTAATGTTCTTGGGCTAGGGCTCGACGTTGCTTAACTTCGGTGATCTGACGAGAACCGGTTACCGCAACGCCTCCGCACCCCCGGGTGGATGAAGATAAAACAGAAGTGAGTTATACACAAAATTCAACGCAATTAAAATTCAGAATCGTAAGCAAAGATTCGTTGATGTGAGAGAAAAGATAATTCAGCTATCCGAACGTCATGGCTGCCCCGCTGGGAAAGCCGCGACGTTCGGATAGCTGAACTTGGAGAAAAAGAAACTTCGGACTTTATGAAAAGAATGAGAAACAATAACACCGTAACAGATCTGAGGACATTTTGTAATTATTTGATTTGGTTTAATAACAAAGAGGTTATAACTTGGTTAGTTTCATATCATTTAGGATATCAGCCCTCGAAAATTTCACATCAGCCTTCGACCTTCGGTCTCAGGCTAATATGAAGTTACCTCGGACTCTCAGCCGATATGAAACTAACCAAGTAATAACCTCTAGGTTTTACATTTTCTTAATTTTCAGAGAAAAATAGGTGTCATGAAATATACTACTCAAAGTTTTTTTTATTTAATCTTATTTGTTTTACAAGGATTGGCGAACAAGTTATGCAACTTATATTAACGCCTCTCTTTGGCCCAATGGCGTAGGTTTGTGGGATGACATTCATGGCGGCAACTTCGTGACCTAGCTCTTCTCGAATACTACGAAGGGATCTTTAGCCTGCACGGACTGTGTCTCTCTCCGCACAGAGGACAGCCATTTTACGTCCCCACCCGATAGGACGGTACGCTGTGACAGCATCAACCCCACAATTGATGCTGACAGAGAGTGTTCGGACACCTCGAGAACTTTCCCCGACCGGGGATCGATCCCGGGACCTCTGACATGAGAGACCAGCGCACTTATCCACTCGGCCACCACTCTCGGCCTCTCACTCACTCAAAGTTTGCTAAGCACCACATATTTGACACATCATTGTGAAATTTGCTTGTGACATATTTGCGCAATATTTGGTGGATATGATTGAGGAATGTATTGAGATGGTCCCCAGTGTTTACATTAGCTCTCTTGACAGTCATGAAAAGCATGTACCCCTTGATTTTCATGATGTTTTCGTGTACTGTCTACATGTACATGACATGTGTAGGGTATTCAGTCTTCATTTTAACACAAACCCTTGTGATTTAATTATTGAATATGGCGAATGCAAATGTAAGAAGACATTTGTCTGAAGCAGAAATGTGGCGGGCTGTTGGGATGGTGGAGCAAGGGGCTACGCATCGTCAGGTTGGTGAAGCCCTTGGTGTGCACCATACGCTGATCACCAGAGCATGAGTAATATTTCAGCAGTATGGAACACCAGTAAGACGGCATGGTGGTGGCAGAGACAGGACGACATCTGCAGCTGAAGACCGTTTTTTGATCATTCAGGCCCGTAGGAACCGCTTTGCAACAGTAACTCAGCTTCGCAGTGACATTCAGAATGCAACCGGGGTAAATGTTTCGACGGAGACTATCCGGGCAAGGTTGCACGAAGGTGGTCTCCGATCGAGAAGACCATGTATTCCGCTGTCCCAGAACCACCACCAGACACAATATGAATGGGCCATAGACCATGTTGGATGTACCAGAGAAGATTGGCGACCTGTCCTTTTTACAAATGAGTCAAGGTACTGCCTAGACTACACAGATAGGCGTTCTAGAGTATGGGGAAGAAGTCCAGGGGAGCGATTCTATGCAGCCAACATTGCTGGACATGACCGATATGGTGGAGGGCCAATAATAGTCTGGGGCGGCATCAGCTGGGATGGACGTACAGAGCTCTGTGTCCTTGACCGTGGTACATTGACTGCAAAGCGGTATATTGATGAGATCCTGGATGCCCACGTCAGATTGTATGCAGGTGCAGTCGGTGATAGATTCATTCTGTTGGACGATAATGCCCGTCCTCATGTTGCCTATGTTGTCCAGTAGTACCGACAAGGGGGGGGGGGGGGGATTCAGCGTATGGACTGCCCAGCAAGATCCCCTGACCTCAATCCAATCGAAGATGTCTGGAATGAGTTGCAGCTTGCAATTTCAGCCTGTCCAGTCAAACCTAGAAGTGTCCAGGAGCTTGGTGCCATGATGGTCCAAGAATGGAACAACATCCCACAAAGGACAATCATGAACCTGATTGGGAGCATGAGAAGGCGTTGTCAAGCTGCAATTAACAGTAATGGGTCTCATACTCGATACTGAACCCATACCTGTTCGCTCCGTCAACTTTTTGGCAAATCTGAAAAATTTCCTTTTTTAACAATAATATCCATTTCCCATGGTTATCGTATTCAAAAGCTAAAAAATAATGTCAAACACAAACAAAATCTTAATTTCTGTACTTAAATCATTAAAGATATAATTAAATAAAAAATATATACACTTTTCATAACAACATTTCAAATAAACATAAAACAGGTAGTTGGATATACTTGGTGTTCAGCAAACTTTGAGTTGTATATAATGCCATTACACCCTGGATGCACTCAGATCAATGAATCTGCGAAAGCCTGAAAAGCTAACCATAATCATGGCAAAATCTCTTAGAACTGTGAGCGTGTGATTGTCACGATATCTTTCACATAAATTAATAATATTCTCAACAAAGGAATTGTTTGTAATGTTGTTGAATCCACGATGATCATGCATCGACTTACTTGCCCCAATGAGAGATAAGAAGCGCAAAATCTGTGCGAATCTATTTCACCGTTACTTCAAGGCAATAGTTTTTCGCTAAACTAACGCAACGTGAAAAACAACTATTCTGATTTTGTCGAATGAATAAACTTAAATCAATATCACGAAGAGAAGTTTGTTCAGGTGCAGAGGAACACATCCTCTCCTCTTCATTCTTAAGTTTTGTGGAAACTCCTTGAAATCAACAATGTTACCTGAGATCCGAGAGGCAACAAAAGTTGACCCCTTACTAACAAAGGTTAATTCTTTCATAGCAAGTGGAATGTGAACTATACAGTTAAAACCATGAAATGCGCACAAATAGCACGTTGATCTGCGCGTTAATCTACGCGTTAATCTACGCGTTATGACCATAGTAAGGCTATTAAATCCTGTACATATGGCCTGTGCACAAGAAATGTTTCTGCCAATGGACCTCCAGGTAACCTGGAGGTCCATTGGCAGAAACATTGCCTGTGTTTGCTCTGAGTAACCAGGAGAACCTGCCGTGCTTTTGGATGCCATTCGATATAGAATTGCGCGCAATTCCTACGCACAATTAAGCCGAGATAATCGCACAGTTCGTGACAGGACTTCGAGTTTCAACTGTATGTGTTGCCACTAGTCTGATTCCTTTTCTGAAGATGGAATAAGTTTTGACTTATCATTATTTCATGGTTTTCCAAGGTGAACGGGTAGGTATTCCTGGTTCTTTTCATAAACGGATATTAGCTCCCGCACACGAAACCTGTCATGGTGTGGTCCGCACCAAACATATTCTACGAGAGAGCTGTTATAGGTATAATATGAACAGCATGGCTGACAATTTTCGTTATTTCAAGAGATTTACAGGAAAGTTAGCTCCCCTTAAGTATCATTTTCTAAAGTTGTCAATAAATTTAACACTAAGGGTCTGAGAATTTTATATAAAATTTAAATTGAAATTTCGAAAGGTTAGCGAAGTTGTAACATCGATGTGTGCATCATTTCACAAACTTCGGATATTTTCTTGTAGAGTAGTATAAAAATACAGAAGCTATAACTTTTTCCAGTCAGTCTAACCCTTTACTCAACTTAATGGCCAAAACCGGCCAGCGCTATTCTCAAAAATACTCAATTAATTTTCATTATTTTTTTCATTTTTTGACACAAAAACATAGGTTATGTATGACCCCTCTTTGGAACGAACTCGTCGAGCTCGTTCCAATGAGGGGTCATAACCTATATTTTTGCAACAAAAAATGAAAAAAATGAGTTATTTTTGCAATTGTTGTCTGCTTTTCATGTTAGGTAAAGGGTTAAACGTTTGACTTTATTTACTCTGTTTAAACTCATTTAACCCTTTACCTAGCATGAAAAGCAGACGACACTTGCCAAAAAATTCTTGAATAACTATTTTTTTCATTTTTTGTCTCAAAAACATAGGTTATGACCCCTCATTGGAACGAGCTCGACGAGCTCGTTTCAATGAGGGGTCATAACCTATGTTTTTGAGACAAAAAATGAAAAAATTTTTAAAATTAATAGGCGATTTTTGAGAATAGCGCTGGCCGGTTTTGGCCGTTACGTTGGGTAAAGGGTTAAACTCATTTAAAAATAAGAAAACAGCGCTTTCAGTATCTTTTGATGCTCTGTAACTTTATCAGTTCATTATATCAACAGTGTGCGCATCGTGACATATAATACTGGCACTAACCTGCGGCAACCGCGTTGTGTCCTTGGGCAAGACACTTCACCCCGATTGCCTACATGGGGGCACGATGACGCTGTGTACTGAGGCGTACTGCACGTCGATGGTACGCATGTCTTCAACCAATCTAACCCTGCCTGTGCTGCGGTGCAGAGTTCAGAGTTACGATGTTGGGGAGCTGACAGTTGCTCGTCGTTGCTCGGTGGTTCTCTCCGGGTACTCCGGCTTCCTCCACCCGTAAAACTGTCACGGTCACGATTAGCCATTGTGCATAAGTATGTGACCTTGAACACCAATAAATAAAATAAATACTGGCACTTTCCTTTCCATTAATATAAAAGACTAGGAGTTAAGATTTGGTAATTGTTTTAATGGGAAGAATAAAACCTTGCAAATTACTGCAAACACAGTTACTTAGTTGCTTCTGATTAGCTTGCCATGAAAAAGCCAAATTCATTTGTTTTGTACTGATGTCATAGGTATTTTCTCAACAATTACATTGGACCTCCCTCGCCAGGCGAATAATTTCAAGGGAGATAACTTTATCGAAAGTCGATGGCAAAATTGATCTGTGGAACTTAACAATGTTCTCGTGAACTATCGTTCAGCTCCTAATAGAGCCTCTGGTGCAAGTAATGCATGTCTGCTCTAAGTCGGAAGATTCCCCATAGACCCACTGAGTTCAGTTTGCAAAAGGAATATAACAACATTGAAAGGTAGAGCAGTAAATATAAAACTAAAATGAAATGTTCGACAGATGTCAAAAGACGAGTATATCTTTCTGATATACAATTTGGGGATATTGTTAAACGTAGCAAAATCGACTTGCCCTTCTGTAGGCAAATATGCGGTGATTGAGGATATTGGAAGAAATACATTAAGAACAGTTAACACATCAACAGGCTCCTTTAAATCAGAAATATTAAATATTTGAAGCATTACCCACTTGATATACAAACTGAAGCAGTTGACGAAAGCCGCATTAATGTCAATTCCAGTGTGACCAACATCAGCTCTCGCGAAGCTCAACCAGAGAAGAGGTCTGTTTATCACACAATCACCATCAAATAGCTGATTACGGAAAATATCCTTGGCAACACGTCTAATACAGGATATGACGTCAGAAGACAACGTTGTGAGTGGGTTAATTTCGGAAGTAGAATTGAATTTATCTTCTCTTTTTTTCTTTTTTTTTCCTTAGCTGTTTACCTGATACAAATAGCAGACGGCATTTTTAAATATGTTCATTTGTGTGTCGAAAACGTAGCTTATGATCCCATCCCACTGGAACGAGCTCGTAACAGTGAGGTGTCATCAGCAATGCTTTTGAGTAAAAAATGTAAAGAAATAATAAAATTTGGGGGGCTATTTTTGTAACAGCGCTGACCAGCGTTAGTCGTAACGTTAGATAAAAGGTTAAATTACAAAAACCATCTCAAATTCGTCACGATTTGACCGACTCATTAGACATCCTCTATTTTAGCGATCTATCTGAAGTGATAGATATCAAGGGGAATAATCGGCGCAGATTAAAAGAACCGAAGGTCGGTGAACGTATATTTTGAATTCATCGAACAAATTGTTTAAATCAAGAAGTTTTTCGTTGTTGTTAGATAGAATATGTGAAGAAGGGCGGAACCCCCAGTCTACACGTAATATCATCACACAGTAAGCGGTAAAAAAAGCAATCTGAACGTTAGTTAGAGACGTCTGAACAACAATCGAAATAGTCTTAGACATCCATTCAAATAGTCTTAGGTCCAGCAACAATTTAACCTCGGAACAACCAGCTGGGCACATAACTGAGCAGTGGCCCGCACAATGTAATCCTCCGCACTTGTACACCTGGTACGATACCAAAGGTACATCGTTAACGCAAAGGAGTCTGGCCCTACTGGATTGACATAAATATAGGAATTTAACACTACGGCCTTTGAAAACGGCCCTTATACCAGAGTCAAATTGAACATGCTACTCAACTAATTCCCAACAAAGATATAGTTTACCCAAGTCAGCTACGTGCGATAAATCTGGTGCTACAAAACGTTATATCCGGTTATATATTGTATCACATTATTACGCAATCCACGCTAGACTTATACTATGTGGTCCAACATTTTAGAGCTCCACACGGAATAGGTTAGGGTGTATTAACCGTGTATTTGGGATGTATTCAACATGTATGTTGTAATGCATTTATCATGTTTGTCTTGTTGTTTTAGTATCAAGCATACCACACGTCTAAAAAGGATAAAGTTGTAACAGTACCAATCACCACGATGGAATGGGGACCGTTGAGTGCTGGCGACAAGGGTATCTTGAATGATGAGGGTCTACGGGTACCTCCTCTACCACCATCTTACCTTGTCAATTGTAGGATAATGACTGTGAAATATGCACTAGAGGTAATAATTACACGTACTTGCGCAACTTCTCAGGCCACCAGTCAAATTCTGTAAGGAGTCCGAAGTTGTTATGAGCTATTTGTTTTCTCACTTTTCGTAGAGTTTACGCGCAGACTGCCGTTGATGCAATGTTATGCCCCTTTACTCATATAATGTACAGATATTCTGTTGTATTCCACTTATAAATATTCCAAACAATAAGTATTTAATTCGTCTTGAAAACATCAAGATATTAACATAGTTGGTGGAACGACGCGGCGTAATTATAAAACTACATCTCCGTTGATTCGTCATTGATAATATTTTAGTAAACAACAATGACTAATGGTATTGATAACCTCATTAAAGATTCTATAAAGTCTTGTCTAAATATTTGAATGTTTATGGTATTTGTTAGATTCAATCTAGAATATTCGAGACGAGTGAATCTGAACATAGCCGATGATTATGTAAGGGCTTGACTGGTTTCATGCCATAAGAGCGCATCTTTGGAGCCCGATCTTCTTGAGAGAGGGCCGTGGGAGTGACGTCATTATCACGTGAGTCAGTGACGCCATGAGGGGTTGCCATAGGATCCCACACTGACACCACGTACCACTATGGTAATGGCGTCACAACACTGCAGCTCATGCCAACTATCATGACAACCACCGTTGAATAAAATATTAACCAGTAAAACTCGTTTATAGCGAAGTCAAAGTGACCATAGAAATTGGTTCGCTATAACCGATATTCGCTATATCCGACTCACGGGAAAAGGACATAAAATAAAGAACATAAAGAATAATTAGCTTGAAACATAGTATATTCTTGGTATAAAACATATATAACCCTTTACCTAACATGAAAAAAAGACGACGCTTGCAAACAAAATTCTTGAATAACTAATTTTTTTTTATTTTTGTATAAAAAACATAGGTTATGATCCCTCATTGGAACGAGCTCGACGAGTTCGTTCCAAAGAGGGGTCATAACCTATGTTTTTGAGACAAAAAAATGAAAAAAATACTGAAAATTACTTGGTGATTTTTTAGAATAGCGCTGGTCGGTTTTGGCCTTACGTTGGGTGAAGGGTTAACAATTTTTACACGTGTTTTTGGCATCATTTTCTTAAAGAACTCATGTAACCTTGACTGGCGCTGGGCTGTGTGTTTCACAGAATTTTCTAATGAATACAAATTTCTGAACACTGATTCATTTATTTTACATTGTCCTTCTAAATACCTCCTAACTGTTGATGCTTACGTGAATTGGATATCGTCGACAGTTGATATGCCTTCAGAATTTCTTCTTCTTAATAATGGTGGATAAAGTATCCGGTAGAATACCGAAGTCTGATGCGATTAACCTTTTCGCTCTATCCCCTTTTTCTGCAGCTTTAATTATGTCATACTTGGTTTCTGGAGTAATAGCCTCCCGTTGATGTTTTTATTAAACTAAACTAACTGGTCAAAATAACAAGAACCTTATATAGTTTCTCCCGCTTATGTTTACATACAGTGATTAAAGATTTGAGACGTTTGAGCACGCAATTTAATGTTAATCAACGCTTTCCTAATCCCCTGGAGTCACAGTAAGTATTTGCGTTAAGTGCCAAAATCAGTTAATGACTTGATAGTCAAGACTAACTTCGTATTATGTTATGCAATTTATGGCCACGGGGTATTAATTCGTTTTCGTTATAACTGATAATTCGATATAAACGATTTCGCGTGAAAATTACGCATGATTTCTACAGGCTTCGGTCGGGAATTAAAAAAAAATCTCTATAACCAATTATTCGTTATAACCGACTTCGCTGTTAGTGAGTTTTACTGTACAACGGAGATTAGCCAAAGTTCAAAGGTTGTGTGTTGCTAAGTCGAGTTTTACTGAGACCAACTTGTCAAATTTAGAATCTCGGAAGAGCATCACGATATTTATTAGAAAGTACGCAATATCCGGTGTAAGTTTAAATCAAAAGGTAGACACAACTGTCAAAGCTGAAATATGATTTACCTCATGGCCTGCAATATATGCAAAATACGGTATGTCCGTGAAACAAAAACTCACATTCCACGTTCGAATCTTGGAACACTTTAGGGACATCTGAAACAAGAACGATAAACCCGCCAGTAAATACTCTAATGAAACGGACCATTTGTCCGGCAATATGGAGTTCCGCATTATTGACGTACTTTTTCAGAGTGACCTTGACCTCGATGAAAATACACGGATCACTGGTAATAAAGAACTACTTTGGATCTTCATCCCCCAGACCATACACCCTTATGGTTTCAACAGGTTTGACTTTTAGTCTTTTTTATTGTATCATGACAACCACCACATGGTGCCGCTGGGTCACGTGACTGTGACATCACTTCCCCCTCAGGCTCTCCCTCCTGGTGATCAGGGTCCAAAAGTGCGAGACATACTACTCTTATAAAATTTGACTGGTGGTTTGGAAGCTTGTGCTCAGGTTCAAACCGGTTTTCGTTGAAGAAACGTTTTAACTAAAAAATCAACCATATTTAATAATCTCTTCTTACATTCAAATGTATTAATTTTTGGGGCATTTAGTAACTTTCCTGTTCTAAATCATATTTGATAAACTATGTTTCAGCTTCTTCTGTTGAGAGGTAGTAGCCTATGACTTGGAAGAAAGGGAAAGGAAAATGTCTCAATCCGTTACAACATCTTTCTTATTCAAATAAGGAATGATCGTTTGTTTCTGTCTATTTCTTGAGTTATGAACCCCCAAAAACAAAGGCCAAATATAGTGTAAATGGGCGTACACTATGGTTGGCCTTTGTTTTTGGAAGTTCATAAGTCAGGAAATAGACAGAAACAAACGATCATTCCTTATAATTAAACCTGAGGGGCAATAAATTTAAACACTCTCTACTTTCCGGAGTTAAAATAAAAGCCAGGTCGCATCACGCTTTCTAGTGATACCTGAATAAAAAAGGCATAGTTTTCTACAATTCTGTGTGAAATAACGATACATTTCGCTGAAACATGTTCTTGGGTAATTAAATATTTTATTGACCAGTGAATTGCGTAAGTTAAAAGGAACGTCATAAGCCACGCCCACACAAAACTTCAATCTCCTTTTCCCTCTTGACGGGAGGGTGCGGTCATTCAAAGCAACACTGAGTTAAATTTAATTCTGATTTTGACCATTTATTGAGAAACTGAAAACACAGTTTGTAAATGGGGAGTTCGATATGAATCCCAGAAAGAGTTCATTCAGGCTATTTGGAAATTGGAAAGTTTTGTTTGCGTGAGTTTTGTTTGTGGAGTATTATAACCGGCCATTGTTTACGTTTCATTTGGGTAAAACGATGAACCCAGACGATCACCTATAAATAATTGAACATGGAGCAAAAAGCATGATAAGGATTTCATTGTTTATTTAATTTTATTTTGAAAATCTTTTTAATATGATGATATAAATATTAATTACTTTTCATGGTGAAACAATATGAGCGTACAGGGGTGCTTTTCCATTCACACTGTGCAACGTATTTTTTATGACAGACATTGGGGGCGTGGTTTATGGCGGGCCTAAATGCGTTTTTTTCGGTTCATTGTGTTATGAAAAAAAGAAAGAAATACTTTAGGCAATCATTTTGCCTGAAAATGCATGAACAGAAAATAGGTTTAATTATTATGATGTATACATATAATATGTTTTTGCTTTGAAATAAAAATATTGCTCAAACTAAACATATCCACCTCTTACAGTTACGCGTATGAACACGCGTCAAGCATCATAGAGAGACAACGATGACGGTCAGAGCCTGTCGCTTCATATTTCATTTCCTAACGTATAGCTGAACTATGTAAACTCCCAAATGACTGGTATTGACAATATTCTATTCACATCAATGGATTTAGCATATTAGACATTCGTAAAGATATAGTTCATACTTTCGCTTTGCAAAGCAATGAAAATAAGCAACTTGATTCAGACTATACTCAATCACATTCTCATTATAAGTTATCTCCGCCGACATGTGTGGTATATGGAGATTTAATACATGGATGTCTGTTTTTAAATCTATACACACCATACATGTTGGTGGAGATAACGTCTTTGTCCCGTTTGAAACACAATACAAACATAGTGGAAAAAAATTTGTGGACGCATTTCTCAGCTCCACAATCACTTGGACCAAATTCGTTACAATTATTTTGTTTTTATAATCGCAGAAGACAACAGATAGAGTTACATCCCTTGGGTCGTTAAGGAAACGAGTAAACAGTATTTTGTTGCCATATCGTCCCCAGAGTTCCAATGTGTTCTATGTGCCTACTGGCACATAGAACACATTGGTACTCTGGGGACGAATTATTTGCTCTTATTTTATTTTTATGATTGAATTGTCGGAAATCTGATGATATTTGTGACTATTTTCAGGTGTTTTGGTTCGATTTTTATGTAGAGGCGAGCAAACGCGGAAAGCTTTAGTTTAAACCAGATAACCCCGATGTTTCGCATGCGCTTATACCCTGGATGTTGCACGCTCTCATATACCTTGGATGCTGGGTGCACCCTTTGTCATGGCTATTTGTCCAAGGCATTCTGACCAATCAAAAGACAGAATTTATCGGGATATAGGGACAAGAGTTTTTTTTACGTTCAGTGCCGTTTTTAGCTCAGATTTACCATATTATTAATATTATAATTGATACTTATTATAAAATTTAATTTTAACACAAATCGCCAAGCATGTGATATACCAATATCGATTTATTTAACTCGGTGTTGAGTTCATTCAACCATTCAAGGATTGTGCACTGCTAATGTTCCACATGTGATTTGTTTTGGAAATAAAGGTCACATGTGGGCGGGGGGGGGGGAGGGGGGGGCACACTCGTCAATATGGAAAATGCTGGTCTCCTCTATTCACTGACTGTCTATGTGAAGTTTGCATGCTCTGGCGCTCATGCGTTGCTTGCGGGGCAAGGGAGGTTACTCTGTCTTCAATCAATTCCGTATCAAATATTTGAAGACTACCATAAATAAAAGGTGGTAAACGAGGTCATGAAAGCCTAAAAAATCCTGATTGATCACTGTACCGACTGTTCACTCTCTGAACACCACAAGAAAGATAAATTAGCCTATCCATACATCTACAAAGTACACCATTTCTCGAGAAAAATATATGGTCACACATAAAATAGAGATTTAAATTTTGATTTTTCTCTAGAAAATCTATTAACGTTTATAACACAAATATAAAACCTGCCAGCACTATTCAAAAAAAAAAAATTCAAGTTTTATTATTTTTTTTCAGTTTTCGTCTCAAAAATATACCTTATGCCGACTCCTCATTGAGACATGCTCGTTCCAACGAGGGATCAAAAGCAAAAACAATGAAATTGTTCAGTTATTTAAGACTTTTTTCAAGTGTCGTTTTCAATTAATGTTAGAAAAAATGTTAACCCTGGTGGTATCTTCCATGGTAGTTCAATGGAAGCAATTGGAAGAGTCTATATGTATTATCTGGGGGTTAACCAATTAATATTTTCAACGTGCAGTCTTGGGGCTGCGTGTTGAAAATATTAGTTGGTCTATCCCACATTTTAAATTAGGAAATATCCTACTTAATGAAAGTATGGCGCATCATGTTACTGGTCCGGAAAAAAAACTGTCTCTCGGGTTCAAAGGGTTAAACCACCAGAGTTTTGAGAGTAACCAAGAGACATTGAAAGCTGTAGAAACAGCTAAGTACTGTAAATGTTTTTTTTCTTGATGCAACGCAAACGCAAATTTAACATTCCGACGAAAGTGGCCACAGCAAATAGATATTGAGGAGTATGAAATTCCTCACAGGACTTAGCGATGTAATTCACCGTCGTCTGCGAAAGTGTCAGTCGCCTCGCATTGCAACTCTAATGTCTATGGTCTCACCAAACCCACCAGAAAAAGCTATTCTCTCCATTGCAGAAGACAACATTATAAAATGCGCGTTAATCTTTCTAAAGTGAGTTGCATATTTATTAGGCAGGGTGCCAACTAGCCAAATTAATACACATTGCGTTGGACCAGGCATCTTAACTTACCCAGTCAGCACTATATATCTTCTTAGGAAACCATCCACGAATTTACTTTCGTACTATGTTTTAACCAACGAATTTAAAAAACAACGAAAATCATCGCTCGTCAAACCATAAATGTTCAAACCGAAAAAGTTAAAGCATTCAACAAGATATGGTTTCATATATACTATTCAAAAAATGTAGGGGATATTTGATAAAAGTGAGATATTTGAAGAAATATATTTATATTTTCATCAAAAGACAGTTGAGGAATCGCACTGTGACATCTGGTGAATTATTTCAGCAATAGTTGGGTGTCTGACAAGCACACATTCCACGCACTGTGCTATAGAAGACATGGACGGTCAGTCAGAGAATAAACCACATTCAGTCCAAGACCGCAATACTTTGCAAATCCTCCTCGGTTCGCGAGACTAGCGCGGATCCGACGTGGCATACTCCTCACCAAACGTCCAATATCAGATTTACTGATGTTATTCCATTCTTCCTGCAGTGCGGCGGCGAGTTCCTGGACATTGGTAGGGGGTGTTGGCGTTGTCGTAGGCGCCTGCCTAGTATATCCCAGACGTGCTCGATTGGTGAAAGGTCTGGACTTAGTGCTGGCCAAGGCAGTGTAGTGATGTTCTGCTCCCGGAGGAACTCTGTAGCGACACGGGCCCTGTGTGCTCTTGCATTATCATTTTGGAAAATGAATCGACGGCCGTGACGTCGCGCAAATGGCACCACATGAGCTGGTAACATGTTGTCATAGTAGTACTGCCCTGTGACATGCCCTTGAATGGCATGCAATGCTGTCCTGCTTGTCATGGTTATGCCTCCGCACACCATAACCGACCCACCAACACAACGATTGGTTACGTCATGGTATCATTCGTTCCGCCGCTGCTACACCCTGTTTCGCCTGTCGTGGAAGTCGAGAGTGAACCTCGATTCATCGGAAAACATGACGTTGCTCCAGCAACGATTGTCCCAGCGGCTGTCGTGCTCCACACCAATTACGCCTTGCTGCGATGTGACGTTCAGTCAAACGTGGAATTATTCGAGGTCGTCGAGCGTACAAATTCCAGCTGTACAGGCGATTGCGGATAGTCTGACCAACGACTCGCACATCTGTCGCTCGGTGCAGCTGCTGTCCAATTTCTGAGGCACTTTGATGGCGGTTACGTAATGCTGTTGTTCGGATGAAACGATCCTGGTTAACAGTTGTCACCCTTGGACGACCTGACCGACATCTGTCATCAACATTCCCTGTCTGACGGTAGCGTGACCACAACCTGCTAATCACCGATTGAGTAACGTTGTGAATTTGAGCCACTGCAGTCTGTCTGTTGCCAGCTTCCAACATGCCAACGGCACGTAAACGTTCGTCACGTGCCAGTCTTCGCATACCTCAAAAGTTACGTTTCGACCAGAAACTACTGAAGAACGAGTTTACACCAAGAAAAGAACGATGAGATCCCCGAAAAAGCCCGTAAAGTACATATGAAAATTTCAAAACGAACCCCACAGACATTAACGCGGCACTCGTGCGAAAAACATGAACGAAGTTTTCGTGGGCCTGTGACATTCATGATCCACACTAAACTTGGTAACATATTGATGTATCCAATCATGCGTATCCAATACCATTTTCCGAAAATATCAACATCAGTTTGGATATCCCCTACATTTTTTGAATAGTATATATACTACTCAAAGTTTGCTAAGCACCAGGGCCAACTATCTGTTTTACGTTTTAGTTGAAATATTGTTATGAAAAATGTATAATTTTTTTATTTAATTATATCTTTAATGATTCAAGTACAGAAATTAAGATTTTGTTTGTGTTTGACATTATTTTTTAGCTTTTAAATACGATAACCATGGAAAATGGATATTATTGGTAAAAAAGGAAATTTTTCAAATTTGCCAAAAAGTTGACGGATCGAACTGGTATGGGTTCAGTATCGAATCTGAGAACCATTACTGTTAATTACAGCTTGACAACGCCTTCTCATGATACTAATCAGGTTCCTGATCGTCCTTTGTGCGATGTTGTTCCATTCTTGGGCCAGCATGGCACCAAGCTCCTGGACATTTCTTGGCTGGACTAGACGGGCTGAAATTGCAAGCTGCAACTCATTCCAGACATGTTCGATTGGATTGAGGTCAGGGAATCTTGCTGGCCAGGCCATACGCTCAATCCCCTCCATCTGTCGGTACTCCCAGACAGCATGGGTAACACGAGGACGGGCATTATCGTCCATCAGAATGAATTTATCACCCACTGCACCTGCATACAATCTGACGTGGGCATCCGGGATCTCATCAATATATCGCTGTGTAGTCAATGTACCACGGTCAAGGATATAGAGCTCTGTACGTCCACCCTAGCTGATGCCTCCCCAGACCATTACAGCGGAATGCGAATACATGGTCTTCTCGATCGGAGACCACCTTCGTGCAACCTTGCGCGCATAGTCTGCGTCGAAACATTTACCCCGGGTTCATTCTGAAGGTCACAGCGAAGCCGGGTTGCTGTGGCAAAGCGGTTCCTACTAGCCTGAATGATCAAAAACCAGTCTTCCGCTGCAGATGTTGCAATGTCTCTGCCACCACCATTCCATCTTACTGGTGTGCCATACTGCTGAAATCTTTCCCAGGTAACCCCTTGCTCCACCATCCCTACAGCCCGCCACATTTCTGCTTCCGAGAAATGTCTTCTTACATTTGCATTCGCCATATTCAATCATTAAATCATCACAAAGGTTTGAGTTGAAATGAAGACTGAATACTCTACACATGTCATGTACATGTAGACAGTACACGGAAACATCATGAACATCAAGGGGTACATGCTTTCCAGGACTTTCACGAAAAGTCCGCCTGTCAAGAGAGCTAATGTAAACACTGGGGACCATCTCAATACATTCCTCAATCATATCCATCAAAAATATCGCAAATATGTCACAAGCAAATTTCACAATGATGTGTCAAATATTTGGTGCTTAGCAAACTTTGAGAAGATCCTGTGCATCAGTTTCAAAGGCTAAGAAGAATTAGTTTGTCTAGGCTGAGTGCTTGCGAAAAATGTTAGGTTTTGCTTTACAGCGGTAGTTGCAAATATTCACACTCAATGTAAAATACATTCCTAGTGATACTTATTTTGAACGTATTATATTTCAGGTAAGGGTGGCGCCAGCATTTGCACGAGAAATGGTCTTCCATTTGAACGTTGTGATAGGAAACATTCCAATAAAACCCGGAACAAGACAAAATGTCTCACAGATTGCGCGTATGCCGCGGTCATGGAAAAGTACATCTAGCTTAGTTTCGGCAGCTTGTAACGTCGATTACTCCACTGTCAGTTTACGTAAGTTTTTTTTAAAAAAAAAGAAGGATCTGTTACTACAATTTCAACAGCGCAAGAATCACATGCTAACGTCTGAATGTCAATGTTCTGTTCTGGGCCATTTCTGGAAAAACTATTTTCTTAAAGTTCTAGATAATGTCTGGAAAATAAAAATTGTAAAAGAAATACAAAAATGAAACGCTGAGTCACATAATGAAACGTTACAATTAGGGCCAGCGAAATCGCCATCTTTGATCGAATCGGTTCAGACAAAAGATTTCACATCAAATCAAACATTGAATCGAATCGCATTTCCAGCGATTGCGATTGTCGGCTGATTATCGTGAATTATCTCCCTTATATGCCAGGTGGCACATAATGTAGGAAGAGCGTGTGAGTGTACTGGGTTATTGCGTACATTGACACATGGTGCCAACTTCTGACGGTACACAATAGCCTTTTACACATATTCTAATGATCCTCATCTACACGCCGTCTGGCATGTACAGAAAATACATCACCCTTTACGATGTATTAACATTGTGCAAAGATTCGCATTCGTCCCGAATAAAACAACATATTTCAAATCGAATCTACTCGGCGAAAATTTTTTGAATCGAATCGAATCGTATCTCAAAGTTCGCCGTATCCCAGTTATAATGTGTATCTAGCCCATTAAATATGTTATCTCAAATTTATGCACAGCGGCACTTTCCATTTTCTGTCAATATTAATTGTGTAATGAAATATTCCAACATTATTTGGGCAAACCAACCGGTGTTTTTAACTTACAGCTTTGCGAATACTGGTGAAAAATTCTATTTGGTTACTCTAAGCTACAAATTTATTGTACATCTGTTCAACATTTTCATTGCCTGGTGTAGATAATTCCCATATCAAATTCTTCTGATGAAGTAACCCCAACAGGCAATTAAAAACTTCCTTTGAGCTACATCTGCAATGCCAGGGACGAAAATACTCTTATCACATAGTAATTGCCTTTTATATGCACCGTAGCCACCACGAATTTCTTACATGTATCCCCTAAAAGAAATAAGAAAATCCGAAACAATCAAGAGATCTTCTTATGAATTTCCAAATTTTTTCACCCAGATATATTTTAACCACCTCTGCTGATTGTATACACGTGGGTTTTCTAATTTTATATACCTATTTAAAACTAATAAAACATTCAATTGACAATGACGACTGGGAGGCCCTCTGAGAGAGCTTCCCAAGGATTAGTGACAGGTTCCAGTATTATTGCTTCTCTGGTAAATCGGTAAATCACGTCTGTTGGTCTGTTCTTTATCCGTTATAAGAGAAGAAGCATGTTTGTTTGTTTATTCGGGTGTAACGACATCTACGACAACCAGTGTCACACCGTGTCGGAGAGTTTTACGATTGAACGGAGGAACCTGGTACATGCAATGAACCACTGAGCAGCGGCGAGTAACTATTCGACTCTGCAATTTACTAACTCTGCACAAGAAGAGTTAGCAGTGGGGATTAAGTATCTTCTCCAAGGACACAACGCAATTACTACAGGCTAGGATCGAGCTGTCGACCGAGCAGTTTAAAGTCCATTGCCCTAACCACTGGACCAAAGATTTAGTAAAATACATTTGCCATTTTGACATCACCTGGGACATGCCAGTTCACGATTACCACACATGCGACCTGACGAATTACAGAACTACTGTGTCTGATACAACTTAAAAAAAAATATTTCGTTCCTTGTTTTGTAGCTCACCATGAAAATGTTTGACCGTGGCAATGGCCGGGGGCCTCTTTTTCTTTTAACTGTTTTGACCGAGGGCTTCACGTTTATCTTACCGTACTGTTAACCACTAGTTCATTCCATTGTATAACGATTGATTATTTATTCGATATTACATAATCGCAATGCAATAAGCAATTGTTCTCGACGGAATGGGGTTGGCACTATGGCACCGCGAACCTAAAATTTCAGCCAGGTCGAATCGAATCAACCAGAGGCTTTCGAATTGAATGAATCGAATTTCAAGTTATAAATATACTGTCCAAAACAAGTTAAGCACCCCCCCCCCCCCATAATACCTGTGGGTATACGAATAGCTCATATTGTGACATTCTGCATTCCTCTATCAGATCGGGCATACATCTTTAAAACAGGTGAATATTTGCTGGCTATTGACCACTACACTGCCGTGTGCTTATAGAGAAATGAGACAACATCACAGTGAGAGAAATTCGGAAGGTCATGGACAGCTTGCCACGCCGATTAACCCTTTACCCACCATACTGGCCATAATTGGCCTCCGCTATTCTAAAAAATCGCCAATTAACTTTCATTATGTTTTCATTTTTTTTGTCTCAATAACATAGGTTATGATCCCTCGTTTAAATAAGCATTAAAATAATGTACTGTATATAAATTTATATATATTATACTTATGAGAGTATATATATGGATAAATACATCTGTACATGTATCACTACAGCGCCGAGTGCAAAGTGCCTTTAACCTTTAGAGCCCTAAGGCGCTAGTAATTGTTCCGTAGTGAAAAGAAAAAAATGGCGGACCCCTTGTCCCTGCGGGCCCCCTGTCCCTGCCCCTAGGCTTCAAGCTAGTCAACCTTTTGGATAATGCGACTCTGTTCGCAGGAGATTCTAACTGATACACACGTGACTTCGAAATGAGGAACTAAAACTAATCGGTCAAACTTGACTGAATTCACGTTTCACTCAGGGCGTCTGTCAGTATCAAATTTTGAGACTGGAAAAGGTTCAACAATTAAAGGACAACAATAATAAGTTACATACCAAGTATCAGATGTTACCCCACCAATAATTCCCTTCGCATTATGCACTCTCCAATAATGTGAAACTATACACCTGGAACTTAATTGAGCACCCCCTGAAATGTTTCTTGACAGTGAAGCTGTTGTTACTGATTATTTTGTTTTGATGATTGCTTTGTCTTGCAGTACATTTCATCTAGTGAAATATGATGTTTCTGGTTGATAGCGTACCCCAAACACCCCTCATCCACGTGAAGCATGCTTCCCACGAATGTCACAAAAACACTATCATCCACATCCAATATCTGGGTATAAAACAAGAAAATTTGTCACTTCTTTTGTCAATAAATGTTGACATGGCAAGGAGACCACGAGAGGCACTAAGATGACTAATCGTTGGCATGCTTGCAACAGGCATGTCATTCAAAGCTATTGGAAGGCAACTTGGCTATAGTCATTCTGTCATCAACAAACTTTTCCCAATACATCAACAAACCAATGATGTTAAGGTCCGACCAAGGGCTGGACAACCCAAACAATCCTCGGGAAAATCGGAGTCTGGCACGCTTCGTTTGGCGTGAACACTTTACCTCAAGTGGAGTTTTGAAACACCTTTGGCTTCCCAACAGGCGTTTGTGCACAGAACTGTCCGAAACGTCTCAAAGTACTGAGTATGAGGACCAGAAGGGTCATCAAGCGTCCAGCTCTGCTCGATCAGCATCAAAGACGACGTTTGGAGTGGTGTATTGCACGAAAACATTGGAATCTCAGGACGTGGTGGAGAGTCCATTGGTCAGACGAGAGTAGGTTCCTGCTTCACGTCACAGATGGTCGCATGAGAGTATGGAGGCATATAAATACTGCTTACGTGCCCAGGAACATCAGACCTACTGTCCCTTATGGCGAGGATCAGTAATGGTCTGGGGATGCCTCTCTCATGATTGTAAACTTGATATGGTGACTGTACGTGGGAATCTCAATGGTCATAAGTACATCCGAGACATTCTCAATCCGGTTGTCATGCCTCGTTTTGACAACCACCCGTTGGCTACTGGCCCGGGATTCATGGACGACAATGCAAGGCCACATCATTCCCATGCTTTGAGGGCATTCCTTCAGAACTACACTATTACAACACTACCTTGGCCTGCAATGAGTTCCGATTTGAATCCCTTGGAACAGATCGTGGACTTTCTTGCACGTCGAGTGCAAGAAAGGGATCCGCCTGTACAGAATCTGGCCGTTTCGGAAGTTGCATTGCATGAGGAGTGGCATCAGTTACCTCTGGATCGTATCAGAAGGCTCACTGGTAGCATTAGGATGGTGGTGGGGGTGGGGGTGGGGGTGGGGGTGTGTTTTGGCTCTCATCCGGGCACGTCGTGGATACACTCGCTACTGACGTCAGACACTGCTATTATGTTCAGGAGATCACAAGTTACATTTTTTGTCACTAACTACCGGCATTGTTTCATCATGGACCATACTTGTCGAGAGAACATTTTTCCATCAAAAACATTAGTGACAGATATGTGTAATTAGCGCCATTAAAATACTGCATGTTTTCATCATTGTGTTGTCTTTCATTTGTCAATATACCATTCTTTCCGAAAACAATCACTTGTGGTTATTTGAAAGATAGCATGAAAGTAATGACAAAGTAACATTTTTCTATCTGTTCGTTGATTAAAGGGATTTATTACTTTCCAAAGTGTGATTTACTGGGATTTCAGGGTTTGATTATAAACGATAACTTCACAAGAGAATTATGCAATCCACAATTGTGTCATGTATCCGTGCGCGCAAACGAAGACGCTTTGCTGTGGATGTAATGGGGGCTTCATTGTTTTTTGTTTTGTTAACCCTTTACCTAATAAAAAAAATTCTTGAATATCTATTATTTTAATTTTTTGTCTCAAAAACATAGGTTCTGACCCCTCATTGGAACGAGCTCAGAGACAAAAAATGAAAAAAATAATGAAAATTAATTAGCGATGTTTGAGAATAGCGATGGTCGTTACGTTAGGTAAAGGGTTAAATAATATAATTATCGTTAATAATGAAAAGTAATAAACAGAGTAATCGCTTGACTGGATTGGTCACGTGAAATAATTCATTCGAGGCGGGGGACTATATTGTAAAACACTCGTGCGCATTCGCGCACCCGTGTTTGTACAACGTCTCTCATGAATTATTTCACGTAACAAGTCCAGTCAAACGATTACTCTCTATTTATTTCTGGTGGGTATTATCTTATACCAAGCCTTTTGAACCCTCTAACGAACGAAACGGCCATACCCGTCATGGAAATTTACGAATTAAGCAGATGAACAAAAAAAATTGTTCAAAACAAATTAACAAAACCATACCATGTGACCCCTCACTAGAACGGGCTCGTTCCAATGAGGGGTCACATAATATTGCATTGTTGATTTTTTTTTAAAAATTGAAAACAAACCCCAACAATTAAAATAATACATATTGATATTCTGTGCGTTTGATAAAGGGTTAAGGCAAATCATCGATGATTCCAATTTGTGATTATAAGAAGATTATGTAACGATTTAGCTTTGTAGGGTGTGCACACGCGTACATATGCACATATGCACATATGCACATATATATTTATAAGTGTGTCTGGGTATGTATACATATACACTTGTGTGGTCGATGCTGGGTGAAAGAAGGACGATATATATAATCTTTTTATCCATTATCGACAACACAAGTTTGAAACGTCCATTCTACCTCGCCACGCCCTGATCACCAACGTGCATATCGATCGCTCATCAATACCAATTTCTTATATTTATTTATATCCATCCATGCAATCCACAAACACACCACAGGGAACGACAGGAAGACAGCCAATCTGACATGGCCATTCCCTGCAGAACATGTATGCTGAATATCTTCTTATAATATATAAATACTCTCGGATGGAAGTAGTTTTGACATATTTCTT
Organism: Pictodentalium vernedei; assembly: GCA_031216915.1. Lineage (NCBI taxonomy): Eukaryota > Metazoa > Mollusca > Scaphopoda > Dentaliida > Dentaliidae > Pictodentalium > Pictodentalium vernedei. The sequence goes on along the minus strand of CM062293.1, from coordinate 319,926,558 downwards.
AAAAAGTTTTGAGCATCAGTCTGAAATCTTGACCACCATCCTCTCTTCATGACTTACATACACACGTACATGCACACCCAAATACAAGCACACGCTCTCTCTTGGAGACTTGTTTTTTCGGTTGTTCTCGGTGACAAATAAGTCCTCACAAAATCGACACGACAATCCCCATCCCATTGTTTTCTTTACAAGGACTCGAGGAAAACAAAGGGAATCTTTGGGGTACCCGTACACTATTGCCTAGGTTCTCAAAAAATTGGAAAGTCCGACCTCCCCTCCCCTCCCCTCCCCACATCACATACACGCAAACATAAACACTTTCACAGACACCCCATCCATATACCACGCACTATAACGTATCCTTACACATACATTCTCAAGTTCACCTACAAACGCAGCTCCACACATCACACACATGTATTGCATTTTCAGAATCTGCTTTCTTTTTCAGCTTCTCACCGATTTGAAGAATATAACAATGCACGGGTAAATGTACGTGATAAGGGGTTAGCAGATCACGTTCATGGACAGACCTTCTACACACCAATGTACGCTGTATTCGATGAAGGTTCATTGCAACACGGTGATAAAGGCTGCAATGAAAGCTTAAAAAACAAAGATGCAGATGCTACAGACAGATAGTTCCTGGGCTTACTGTGCTTCTGTGTGATTGCTTACAATTGCCATGGACGTATCAACTCCACTGAGGACCACGGTGTCTTTCAGAATTCTACCAAAAAACTTCTAAAAACGATTAAAACTGAAGAATTCGACGAACCACACCCTTTTTAACCCTTTACCTAACCTGAAAAGCAGACTACACTTGCAAAAATAATTCTTGAATAACTAATTTTTTTCATTTTTTGTCTCAAAAACATAGGTTATGACCCCTCGTTGGAACGAGCTCGTTCCAACGAGGGGTCATAACCTATGTTTTTGAGACAAAAAATGAAAAAAATAATGAAAATTAATCGGCGATTTTTGAGAATAGCGCTGGTCGGTTTTGGCCGTTACGTTAGGTAAAGGGTTAAAAACGTGTTTCCAGTGCAGCAATCATCTCTACGTCTCTCTCAAAATATGTCATATCGCCTTTCGTTATGCCACGCCCCAAGAAATTTTTCTGTCTCTTTCATTAACAAGAGGTGATACTTCACGTTCTATTTACTTCTTTATTGGTGTTTAATGCCACATCAGCATCTAAGATTATACCGTGGCGATAAGAAATATGAATGTCAAAAGATGTCATTATCTTCCAAGTTAAAACAGTTGATAAAATCTGGAAAGAACATAAGGAATAAATAATTGGTAAATACAGTAATGAGAAAATGATACCAGCGACTTCACATTCTCACCGCGTCAAAGGCTAATGCATACTAGACGTGATGCAAACGTTGCGCGTGATTATTAACGAGTGCTGAGTAACTATTTTCGTCAGCTTACTATTTCGACACAGTATGCTAGCACACTTTTAAGCCTCGTTGCAAAATAAAAACAATATTGGCGACGCTGAGACAAATGTGCAGGTTGAAATGATTCACTGCGTCAAAATTGTATTCAATGATTTTAGGTTTCTTATTAACTCCTCAGAGACTGAAGTAAAAATACCGAAATTTCAAGTAGCCATTTTCCCATAATCCAACAGGAAATTTAACCAAACAAAACTGGATTGGTTAAATTCCTAGTTGCATTGTGGGAAACATTTGTAGCCCAAATGTAGATATTTCGATATCAGTGTGCAGAGGATTAATTATTTGCTGTTTTCGTTAAACAGCAAGGCTCAAATTAGAGCATCGCGCAATGTCGAAATTTCAAACATAAGAATTATCGCAATTACTTTATCGTATCACGTGACAACCCGCGGGCAAAAACCTTGAACAAAAACAGAAGTGTACACATTTTTAGCTCAACTTTGACGTAGTCAAATTTGAGGTTATGCCATGGCCCGTCGTCCGTCTGTCTGTCTGTCCGTCTGTCCCGGCCACCGCAGATGGCCTTGCGAGGTGACCGTCCGTGTACAGTCGTTACTTGTGAGGTTGGGGGATAAAACCGTTAGTACACCAACCACTTGTGAGGTTGCTTTCAACTTGTGAGGTGCGAAAAACCCACTTGTGAGTTGCGCAATTTTCCCCATACCTAACACTAAAATCACCTCCTCACATGTACATCTGCGGATGAACGTCCGTCCGTCTATCTGTCCGTCTGTCCGTCCGTCAACAATTCAATACGGCTCGGGCTAGAGGCCGTATTTATGAACCGATCTTTACGAAACTTCTTGGGTCCCTTGTAATCACCGTGGGAAGAGAACGAGTGTTTTGGGTGCGATCCGAAATTCAAGATGGCCCCCAGCAGCCATTTTGTACCTTAGTTAGTTCAATCAGTTTTTTGTACAGAACTTCTGTATGAAAGTTCTGATTTGAATAAATTTTTGTCAGAATGTTTAGTAACATGGAATACATCACATATAATACGTTTTTTTTTCTCGTGCAGAAATTCTGCAAATTGGATGAACTTTGATGTTTTCAGTGCTACTTACACACAGTAAGTACACATGTCAATACGGCTCGGACTAGGGGCAGTATTTATGAACCGATCCTCACGGAGCTTCTTGGGTACCTTTGTTATCACCTTGGGACGAGAATGAGTCCTTCTAGGTGCGGTCCAAAATTTAAGATGGCTGCCAGCGGCCATTTTGTACCGAAATTAGTTCCAATCAGTTTTTTGTACACAACTTCTTTACGGCTCAGGCTGGAGGCCGTATTTATGAACCGATCTTTACGAAACTTCTTGAGTACCTTTGTTATCACCGTGGGACGAGAACGAGTCCTTTGAGGTGCGGTCCGGAATACAAGATGGCCGCCAGCAGCCATTTTGTACCAAAATTAGTGCAATCAGTTTTTTGTACAGAACTTCTGTATGAAAGTTCTGATTTGAATAAATTTTTGTACGAATGTTTAGTAACATCGAATACATCACATATAATACAGGTTTTTTCTCGTGCAGACATTATGCAAATTAGATGGACTTTGATTTATTCAGTGCTACTTATACACAGTAAGTACACATGTCAATACGGCTCGGGCTAGGGACTGTATTTATGAACCGATCTTCACGAAACTTCGTGGGTACCTTTGCTATCACCTTGGGATGTGAACGAGTTTTCTAGGTGCAGTCCAAACTTCAAGATGGCTGTCAGCGGCCATTTTATACCGAAATTAGGTCCAATCAGTTTTTTGTACACAACTTCTTTACGGCTCAGGCTAGAGGCCGCATTTATGAACCGATCTTTACGAAACTTCTTGGGTACCTTTGTAATCACCGTGGGATGAGAACGAGTGCTGTTGGGTACGGTCCGAAATTCAAGATGGCCGCCGGCAGCCATTTTGTACCAAAATTAGTGCAATCAGTTTTTTGTACAGAACTTCTGTATGAAAGTTCTGATTTGAATAAATTTTTGTATGAATGCTTAGTAACATCGAATACATCACATATAATACAGGTTTTTTTCTCGTGCAGACATTATGCAAATTAGATGGACTTTGATTTATTCAGTGCTACTTATACACAGTAAGTACACATGTCAGTACGGCTCGGGCTAGGCGCTGTATTTATGAACCGATCTTCACAAAACTTCTTGGGTACCTTTGTGATCACATTGGGACAAGAACGAGTGTTTTGGGGTGCGGTCCGAAATCAAAATGGCTGCCAGTGGCGATTTTGTACCGAAATTAGGTACAATCAGTTTTTTGTACAGACCTTCTATATGAAGGTTCTGATTTGAATAACTTTTTGAATGAATGTTTAGTAACATGGAATACATCACATATAATACGGGTTTTTCTCTCGTGCAGAAATTATGCAAATTAGATGAACTTTGATTTATTCTGTGCTTCTTATACACAGTAAGTGCACATGTCAATACGGGCCGGGCTAGAGGCTCTATTTATGAACCGATCTTCACGAAACTTCTTGGGTACCTTTGTTATCACATTGGGAAAAGAACGAGTGTTTTCGGGTTCGGTCCGAAATTCAAAATGGCTGCCGGTGGCCATTTTGTACCAAAATTAGGTACAATCAGTTTTCTGTACAGACCTTCTATATGAAGGTTCTGATTTGAATAAATTTTTGAATGAATGTTTAGTAACATGGAATACATCACATATAATAAGGGTTTTTTTCTCGTGCAGAAATTATGCAAATTAGTTGAACTTTGATTTATTCAGTGCTACTTATACACAGTAAGTTCACATGTCAATATGGCTCGGGCTAGAGGCTGTATTTATGAACCGATCTTCACGAATCTTCTTGGGTACCTTTGTTATCACCTTGGAACAGGAACGAGTGTTTTGTTTGTTATCACTGTGCTATGAGAACAAATATTTTGGGGTTCAGTCAGACCCATCCTGGGTCTCAAAGATTTCTTTTCTAGTTTAGCATCTAACTGTCGCCCACCTTTACAATACTTGTCCTATACATTTGTTACAGGCTGCGGTCAGCATTTATGTACAGACCGTTACAATAATTTGTATGTACCTTTGTTATCAGGTCATTACCTAGATGTGTGTCTTTGCTGTGTCACATACTATACATGTACATGTCTTACACAAGTTGAGCTACAGTGTCATTGACACTTTCATTCTTTATTAACTCGACAAATTTTTTTTCTCCCACCCCACATACCTTTTAGAACGATATGGTCGGTCCAGATAGAATAAACGAAGCTGCACTGATCATAAAAGCGGACAGAGAATTTTGATTGGATTGCGACCGGTAGAAATTGTCATCCGCCTGTCTCCCCACGGCACTGTATAATCTTACCCGTCCGAAAAGAAATGCGAGAACATTGAATCTAACATGATATTCTCGTTTGTGTTTCGTAATTCAGTCTTGCTCTTGCAACATTTCATTTACAAAATCCCGAAGTACTGGTCTTTAAATGTGTCGCGACCAGATGGCGATCTGATCAAGACAAATATCACTTTTGTGATCGCATTAAGCCTACTGTATGATTGGAGAAAACAACAATTTAATAAGTGACAAAAGCTGTGTGACGAGTATTCTCTGTAGATTTTGTAGTGTATTTTGCTGACAACCGTCCACTTGTCCGTACCGTACCAATCACGGCATATAGGATAACTATAGCAAGAAAATAGATTCTGGTAGACCTTCCAAAAGAGGAAGAGTGCTTTTGACATAGGCTGAAATAATTACACAAGATGAGGAGTGGCCGGTCGGGGGAGTCGACCAAATTCGTCGGTGAGATAAAATTATGAAAACACCATGAAGATAGGGATAATACTCCCGAAGACCCGATATATGTGCCCAATAGGAATAACCCGATGTGCATATAATCACTCTGACATAGGCAGAGTTAATTACGTTGCGATAGTTCTATTTTAGTCCGCACTGGAAACTTTCTACACAATCACTGGTCGACACACATGTTGTCTCCATTGTGTGTTAATAAAGTTGTGACTTGTGGAACTAGGGGACCAAAAGCGGGGTTTCATGGCGAATCGCCATGACGCCTGTTTTTGATACCCTAATTCCACAGGCCACATATTTTTTTTTCGTTTTGACTCTATCAACGCCTCTGGAGTAACGGATATTGCGACTTTTCTCAATTACAACAGATTAGAACAAAAAAATTGCTCACCGAGCCGAACCATAGCCCCTGCGTCTGAGAAATCCTGGCGCCATCCCTGCACAAGATTATTAGTTATTTATTGGTGTTTAAGGTCACATACTTATGCACAATGGCTAATCGTGACCGTTACAGTTTTACGGGTGGAGGAAGCCGGAGTACCCGGAGAGAACCACCGAGCATCGACGAGCAGCTGTCAGCTCTTCAACATTCTAACTCTGTTCAAGCTACGCTCAAGCAGGGTTACAGCGGTTGAAGACATGTGCACCATCGACGTGCAGTACGCCTTAGTACACGGCGTCATCGTGCAACCATGTAGGCAACCGGGATAAAGTGCCTTGCCCAAGGACACAGCGCGGGTCGTCCCGGGCGGGGATCGAACTCGGGCCCTCTAGCTTAGAAGTCCAACAGTCTACCACTGAGCCTGCACAAGATGGATCGGTAGCTAATGCAGTTAACTGGTGTATAAGTATGGGCATTTCAAGCAGCAATTTTTACCATAATACTGCTACGAATTCAAACAATTCAGTCTTGCTTGACAGAGCTAAGGAGCGCTGTCAAACAAGACTGGATTGGTTAAATTCCTAGTGGCATCATGAAAACAATTGCGGCTTGGAACTTCAGCATTGTGACATGAGCGTGCAGAGGATTAATGGTGAATTATTCAACAGATGTTGAGACCCTACATGAGCAGTGATGATTTGTTAGCATCTGTTGGGTGTTGAATGCGGAAGTAGAAAGCCAAGGACTGATTCTAAGGAGGACGCATGGCGCGCTCCCTCCTATTTTTGTAATTCGTTTTTTTATACGCACTGATACCAAGGGACTCGATATTGGCTAAAATACATAGGCATCCACTGCCTTTTTGGTACCTTTCGTAACGCCGATTATACTGTACCACATACATGCTGCTAGCCTAGCTCATACGCGGGTTGGTCTCATTTGAGCCGATATAAATTGGCTTGTTTTCTTCAAAATTTGAATGCTGGAATATTTTTTCATGTGCAGTGAAGCCAGCGGTGGGCCACATTGACCTTCCATCTTCCAACATTTTTCCACGAGATTCCCCGGACTCCTCTTACAAGTGGGATACCTCACTCTTGAGTTCGTCTCTAACTCGCCGCTACGATCGTCGATTGATGCTTCGCGTCATGCCCCACGATTGAAATATGGCGCCCGTTCAAACCAAGAATCCTGGGCCAGCCACTCAAAGTAGCATTCAAGCACATGCATTGATATGTTCTCAACAACGTAATAATCCTATTGTCCACCTTGACAATAAGGTTTTTCCCCTTTGCACTGCAGATATGGATGGTAACAATGAGATACGGAAATGTAATAACGGGTTCTATCCGTCAAAAATCCATCAGCAACAATAGAGAAAAGTTATGTTGAAACGCCAAAAGTGTAAATGAGATGGACCTAGCATCCAAGACACATGCAAGAAACTGACCTCTCTTCTGATATCACTTGTTATAACCAACAACTTGAACAGTTTGCAGCTAAGTGATGGTGACCAATTGGTCATACAAAACCCTATAAAATGTAAGGGTGTTGTCTATGTATGCACATAATTATGAATTGTTCTGAATAAAATTGCAGAATGAAGACTGACAGAGATTAATTTGAGCGAAATATTCAGTAGCTTTTCAAATGATAAAAATAAGGTCCCCTGACAAGTTATTACATCTTAAGGCAGTTATACACTGTATGACACATAGTTCGATGCCTCTAACAATACTTAAAATTCATGTGAGAATCAGAATTGTTTCTCGCAAATGGTTCTCGATGGAAAAAAACAATGAGAATCAACTTTGATTCTCGCAGTATTGGCTCATTTGATTCTTGTCATAAATTCCTAGTTTCCCGAGGACCTAAATACCTGGAGAATTCTACTTACTGCTTTGTTCTCTCATAAAAAAATAAGACTTTCATCTAGCAGCGGTGTCTAGTGAAGGCATGGCTGCCTATACAGACAGCCAAGACAGACTTCATTAGAAATCACTGCCTAGGTACTGTAACTTCCATCAACAAGACTGTCAACAGCATGAATATTGGGACATGTGTTCTCTATGGACATGTAAGATAAGAAACCTCCCAAAGTTGGAACTAGGTCCACAAGCGTTAAAATCTAGTTTAACCCTATACCCAACGCAGACGATATCAAAATTTATTATTTTAAATATCATTTTTTTAAAAAAAGTTCAAAACATTTCAACAAAACCATATCTTGTGATCCCTCATTGGAACGAGCTCGACGAGCACGTTCCAACGAGGGGTCACATGATATGGTTTTGTTGAAATTTTCTCAAAAATTGTATTTTTTTAGCTGCTGAATTTGCAGGCGGGTGTGGTCGATTCGTTGGGTAAAGGGTTAAGATATGCACTATGGAATGTGTGTTGGTTGCACGCACAAGGTTATAATAACAGTGCTATCGAAATTAAGAACTGAAAATTGATTGTTGCAGCAGGAGTTTGTGAGAATCAATACCAATTCTCATGAATCTGGGTGAAGTTAATGCCTGACCTACTTTCTACTGTGAAACCCTCACCCATAGCTAAGGTGCTGTAACTTCCATCAATACCATAAAAAAGCCTGTATCCTGAAATACGTGTTCTGTGTGTACATGTAAGACAAGGAACTCACAACACTAAGCTAGTAAGGGTTAAACTCTAGTAAATATATAAGTATGAGGTTTGTTTTTAATTGTGAAATATATACTGCTTGCATTGAAAAGGGGATAACAGAAATCTCAAACTAGAATTTATTTATAAACTCAAAATTGATTATCGCAGCAGGAGTTCACAACAATCAAAACCTATTCTCGCGAATCGGAACAAATATTGAGACCTGTCTAATTAGAGATTTTCTGTCGAGAGAAGAATCGAGTAACTGAACTCAAACTATGTAGAAAATGCAATATTCAACAGCAATTTACAGCGTCAAAATTATAAACATTAATTTGTCTTAGTTTCAATATGCATCTCGGTCTCACTGCTGTCAGTATTCACATACCTTGTACAACATTGCTCAAATCACACTGTCTAAGTGAAAAACTAGATGAACAACATGTCCGCATACCATTCTTTCAATACCATATTTTTCCCATAATGCAACTTGGAATTTAACGAATTCAATCTGTATTGAACTGGTTAAATTCCAAGCATTTTGTGAGAAATTTGCAGGCTGAAATTTTGATATTTTGATCTTAGTATGCAGTGGCAGCAGTGGGTAAATTAAATATTTACGCAGCAGCGTAAGTAGCATTTCAAAACGAGGGGTAGAGGGCATGGACATAGAAGGGCACCCACACATTGGTATATACCAGTGGTGACCCATGTATCTGTGTGACATGGTAGGATTACAATACACAAAGCTATGTTTTGGACCCACGCACCTCTGCACTGAGAAAATAAGCATTTGGACTCCCCATTCAACAAATTTGTTATCCCTTTGTACCTTGGTGGTATCTTCTACACCAGTTCAATGGCAGCAATTGGAAGAGTCAATATTCTTTATTTGGGGGCAGACCAATTAATATTTTCAACGTGCAGCCTTGGGGCTGCACGTTGAAAATATTGATTGGCCTACACCACCCCTTCACTCAAAAGCCATTCCGTCAATGGATGGGAAATTCGCACCTACGGCGTTGGATGTCTCTATTTCTCATTGAATCACTCACACTATACAACGAAGATTTTGAATCGGTTGTTAAAACAAGATAGCTAAGTATATTCCAATATATTGATTACATAAGTCGTGGTTACTTCTTTGAGTTGTTACATACTCTAGTGGTTGGTTACATTTCGGAGTGCTTGCCTACACCAGGTTACATATCCATTTGGACAGATATCAAAGTCGCAACTTATTACAGGGATTACATATCCCAGTGATTACAGACCCCAGTAGTTTCCTGCCATAGTGTTTACATACCTTAATGGTTACATATCACTGCGGTTACCCATTCTACTACACATCGCGGTTGTTTCTGGTGGTTATATATCAAAGTGTTTACATGTCCAAGTCATTACCTACCTAAATGGTTACATATCCTGCCGAATACGTGCAACGGATAACACCCCAGATATCATATACTCTAGTGCTTACTTATCACGTGGTTACATAATTACAGTATTTACATATCCCAGGAGTTACCACCCTAGTGGTTATACTCTAAAATTAGTTGGGTTAAAAATCAACTCAAATCAACTGGGTTGAGTGAATGTGAACCCAATTGGGTTCATATGCACTCAACCCAGTTGATTTTGGTTGATTTTTAATCCAACCGATTTTAAGGTGCACACGCCCTTGTGGTTATATATCATAGTGGTTACATCTCTCTTATTATTTGTTGTACTGTCCAATGGCTACGTATCGCAGTTGTTAACAATTACAATGTGCGCTATATGATCTGCATGTGCAGGATCGCGTGGATGTTGGGAATGGGGCCTCTGGTCGAGTCTCTGGAGCGGACCACCTGATGGAAAAGTCGCGTCGAGTGCTATGGCTCCCATTTAAACGATAGGGGGGGGGGGGGCATGACCTCCCCTTAGACAGTGTACCTGTGGAGTTGTATGATCCTAGGCCAAAGCGTGGTTAAATTTGAGTCCGAAAACCAAATCAAACGATCCGATGCATGAACTCATGGGAAGACGTACAGTGCGAAAAACAATAGTGTTCCCGCCAGTTGGAGGGCATAAACTGGTACCAACAGTTATCCAAATAGTAGACCTATACGGGGAAAAACTAGTGTTACATTGAAAGACTTTCGGAGTAAAGCGTCTTCGGGCTAGTAGGCCTCGGGGTATTGGGCCCTGGGACTATTGGGCATTTGGAGTAATAAGCCTTCGGACTATTGGGCTTTCGGACTATTGGCTCATCGGAGTATTAGGCGTTCAAAGTATCGGAGTTTCGAAGTACTGTGCTTCGGACTATTAGGCTTTCGGAGTATTATGCCTTAGGATTATTAGACCTTCGAAGTATTAGGCCTTCGGACTAGTAGGCTTTCGTACCATTGACATTCAGAGTATCGGATCTTCGAAGGATTAGGCCTTCGGAATATCGGTACCTTGGAGTATTGGGTCTTTGGATTATTGGGCCTGTGGACTATTGGTCCTTCTGAGTATTGGACATTCGGAGTATTATGCCTTCGGAGTATTGGACCTTCGGAGTATTGGGCCTTCGGAATATCGCTACCTCGGAGTATTGGACCTTCGGAATATCGGTACCTCAGATTACTGGGCCTTCAGAATATACGTACTACACTCTGAAGTATTTGAACATGACAGCGTCGTTAAGGTGTAACATTTCTTGGCCTTCTAAGGTCACTGTTGTTGCGTGAACGATTGCTCAACCCACACTCTTAAGGAGTGTACGTTTTGAGTCTTGACTCGTGAGGTCGATATTGAATACTAGCCTGGCCGACTCCGGTACAAAAAGTCGCTAACGCGAGATCAGAGAATATGACACGTAGAGTATCACCAGGGTCAGTATTGTTTGGATTATTTGTGTTGAGGTATTTCGTACTGAGAGGCCGATTGCGGAATGGATACAGTTTTTCTACAAACTTCATTTTGTGTATAAGTGTACCTATCCCTGAATATTGTACACATAAAATGTTACTGTTTGTGTGGAGAATATTGGATTGGGTGATTATTCCATGCATCACAAAGCAGAGGTAACAACGGAGAATTCTTTCGCTGTTCAGACGTTGCCCGGGGTCTCCAATGATACCATGGCGGCCACCGCTAAGGCTTGTGTTTATGATGACTGGAGCTCTAACACAGGGATAGTCGGATGAATGCTTCTACGATTTTATTAAAAAATAGATTTGTCTTGTGCTCACCATGAAAGATGTCCGAGCGCACAATAAACGCCAGTTGTTCCTCGTAGTGGAAGGGACGACTGTGCGGCCTACTCAGTTGGAAAAGACTGGCCAGTTTCTGTCACTGCGATTTGTTACGGGTGAAATAGTCGCCGATATACTTGGGAACGTATTTGGGCTGTCGGATTACGCAGATGGCAAAGTCGGCCGACGAAGCGACAGCTACGGGCTGTCGAGCCTGTAAAGCAAATTCCCACTGTATTCGAAAAGACAACTGATAGCTGGTTTTTTTCGACCGTGGCGGACGAGGCTGATGTGGTGGTTAAAGAAATCGTGTCTGCTACTGAAGACCCTCCTCTTCATGCCACGTCTACCCGGTACAGTGCTTCTGGTTTCAGCTGACAGATCCAACGTGAGATACTGGACATGAAAAAGACCCTGCAAACATTGAGGGGGTTCTTTGGGGCACAACCGTAGAATTTCAAGAAGGTGGACAGGAATATCGCATTTGAAAAACAAAAAGTCGTCAAAGTTGAAATAAGCACCAGTATAACAACATCAGAGGTCATCACGACTCTGGCTTAGCGGGAGGGAACATTATCTAGAGAACAGAGTGTTTCCGTTTAAAGTGTGCGAACTGTATTGGGTATGATAATCAGCACTCTTGCGCTTACCCTAGCTTATCGGTGCTATGGGCGCGCACAATCTCTGGAACTCCGTCTGTCGTTCCGAGGGATCCAGATGGCATCAAAGATTGGCTAAAAGTGTTGAATGACCTTGCGAACCTGTTGAGTAAACTTGTAGGCAAAGTGGCTGCTTAATACCAGGCATAATCGGTTTCATTGTGTTTTGACTTTTAAGGGCGAGAGAAAACGCGATTGGAAGGCTTGCGCAAAAGTTATAAACGCTAATCGTATTCGTCGAGGGTCTACTCCTTATTAAATTCAAAGAATTTGTAGGGCATAGGAAATGTAAATGTCCGACTCCAACAAATCAGCTAAACTCGTTCCGATAAAAAGCGGGCGCAATATACAAAGCGAGGGAGTTCTACAAACCGAAAAAACGAAGTAACATCAACGAGATTTATACCCGTATATCCCCACAGCGTAGTCTTGATGCCGCCTTGAAACCCATCATTTGGATATATTTTCCAGCTACAAGCACCCTCGATAAATGCATTAGCAATCATGAACCATTGGCGAAATTCCCCATGCATTTCTGGCAGAATCAAATCAACTGAATTTTGCTGTTTCGTGTGCAAACGCTAACGATCATCTGAGCCATTCGATAGACTCGTTCGCTCGAATCTGTTGGCTGTTCCATTTCCACTATCAAACACGACGAATGCCGACCCAACTACGTTACCACAATGGGTCTAGGTATGATAACACACGTGACAGGCGCGCCTTAAATTTGCAACTTTCCTCCGACAAGAAATGGACAAACGCAATCACAGGGGCTGGAGTTGAGATGATAAATGACTCTGCATCGACGAACGTGAGCAGTTACCCGTTCTCAGTCTCTGGCTCGCCCATCAATGGACGGGTACCGTGTTCGATGTCCAGAAGTAGTTTGAATGTGGAAGATGCTATTGCTCGGCCAGTGGGAACGCAGTGCAGAATCACGCGCTATCAGAGTATTCTACCTACCACCAAATCACAGACTGATTGCGTATTAAGTGTGGGCCTCAACATGGCGCCTTCAGATATGTAACCTTTATATGATATTGCGGGCTCTACTAACAAATTCTAATTGCCACACATTTATGATATGAATGCCAGCGACTCTGATAGCCAACTCAGTAACCATTCCGATCTCGATAGTGTCAGTTTCTAGACCCATAGTTGTTCCTGTCGTTCCGACGCTTGCGCACACGACAGATGGTGATCATTTGAATGAACGCAGAGCTCTCTCCGTTGGATTCGTAGCTGCATTTGACATTTAGTATGCTGCCTGAGGGATGCGGAATTATTATAAAACGTTCAACAGTTGACACGTCTGCCCGGCACGGCACGTGTCAGTTTCAGTGCAGCTTGATAACTGTGCTAAGTCCATGCGAGTAGGGTCCGCCTCTTATCGGATGGGCTGCCGCAATGTTTCTGATGAAAGTGTGCAATGGATACTAAATAACGAACATAAAACCCACACAGACAACCCCAGAAGCATTATCTCTGAACAGAAAGCCGAACACCACGAAAGCAAGATAAGCGTTGAAATAACTTTAAACAGAACCAACAAACTGATCACTTTACGAGTGCCTCCCAGGTGCGCCGTGAAGGTGTGTGATTGCATTGGTCTAAACCTAATTTGTTTCGACTGTGATCGGTTGAGTCCCGACTGACGGAATATTTCATTTTCATTAGCAAGGCATGCTTTCATCGAAGGCATGCCTTAATGTTGTAGTTGAAATATTAGTCAGTCGGGATTATAGTTAAAAGACTCTCCGAAATGTGTGGATAAAAACAATCGTGGAATAGTCTCAGACTCCTGGACTTCCCAATTTCTTGCTTAATTGGCACGTAAAGTTCTCCAAATTGGTCGTGTTGGGCCCCAACATGCCGAACTGGGTGTCACAGACCTCCATTTGTATGACCAACTGTGGGACATAAGACCACGTATCAAATCTCGTCTTGGAGGAAAGTACGTGATAAAATGCACGAGAGAATCGATACCTTAGACTCAAAACCATACGAAAAAGTTTCGCCTGGAAACATTACGGTTGGGGTTGGGAATGCCACATTCCTCAAATACCCCTTTACGGCGCACGCGGTGCTTCCTGGAAGAAAGTTAGACTTGTACCGAGCATAAAAGAATATACCGTATGCTTTATGACAGGGTCTGGTTGAGTGATGGATTTTATGAGAGATGATCTTCCGTCCAGCTGCATTGTAATCTAATTTCAACACATGCAGATTTTTAAGAGGGCACACCCTCAACCGTGTTGATACCTATTCAGGTTGCAGAGGGGATCTTCGGTGAATGACGAACTTTATGTTATCAACTTGTTTACAAACTAATCGTCAGGTGACCCATCACTACATTTGAACTGTGCCTAATTATCCACAGAGGAGGATTTTAGAATAAATTCCTCTTTCTTCTATACCTAGATATGTGTGGTTAATATCATATTAATATGTAACGAAATTAATTGTTTGAAAGATCATGAATTTATGAAATAATTTATTTGGGGCTAAACATGACAAAACCTCCTCGGGATGGGTGGAGCTTCAGCTTTAAAGTAACGAACAATGTCTCTCTTCACTTCCCTACGGTACACCCACGCTTAAATGTCCGGCTCCGATGACGTCGTCATTTCTCCTATTGTCGGCGGTCAATTCATTGAGACGCCGCTTTATTTAGTTTAACCCTTTGAGCTCTAGTGGTATCTTCCATGTCAGTTCAATGGCAGCAATTGGGAGAGTTCATATTCATTATTTGAGGCTTGACCAATTAATATTTTTAACATGCAACCTTGGGGCTGCTCGTTAACAATATTAATTGGTCTGCCCCACAAATTCACTTAGCTGCCATTCTCCCTAATGCAATTATGATGTATCATGTTCCTGGACCTGAAGAGGAGTCTCTCGTATTCAAAGGGTTAAGGATCCTATTTTTTTATTCCAGTGCCACTATATGTGTCATGAACGTGGTATTGTGTTTTGGTGTCCATGTTAGGAGACACCGCAGATGAGAGTCAGAAATCCGATGCTCTGACCACTGAGCCAATGTGCACTATTGTGACACATAGATAATGATAATTTAAAAAAAACCCAAATGTTTTCAAACCAGGAGCCAATACCATAAAACTTTTACAATTGTATTTTCTAGAATTGTATTTTCTATAGTTATGACTTTAAATGGGTTGAAATGAACCATTAGCACTTTCAAAGATTTGGAAATTTGCCAGATGGCAAATTGCCATATCATTTTAAAATGCTAATGATTCATTTTAGTCAGTTATATTAATAGGTAGAAAATACAACTCTGGAAAATACAATTGTAATAGTTTTATGGTATTGGCTCCAGGAAGTTGAATATGATTTGATTCATTCATGATTTACTCAGTTCTCTATCTGAGGCATCCACCGGACTGAAAGTTCGTGTTTTAAGTTTTTCTTTATAGAGATCTGCAGGAGAAAAGGGCACTGAAAATGGGCTGAGCAGTCCAGACACCGGTCTATTCGCTTCTCAACATGATGGAGCCATACATGCCGATCCAGCGCCTGTGCACGGTCGGGGTGGGCCCAAATGGTTGGTCTGTTCGCGCTATATGCGTGAGCACGGGCTGAGAGCCTCGGAAACCGAGCTGGGGTAGCAGCATGCGGTGAAGGTGGTCTCAAAAAGCTGTTGTACCGAAACGGCCTGGATGTTGGCGGGAGCCAGGGCGACACCATATTCTTGCCCCCGATACCCCTGATGAGGCCCTTCTGTCCCTCTGGAAACGAAAGTGGGCTGGAAAGCATTGACTACTGTTTTCCCATCGTAAATGGGGCTGGGAGGCGCGGCAGACGAAATATAGTTAGCCCGCGAGCCCCACGTGGATGCTTATTAAAGTTCACATAGTTATCACCGAAGCATGTTCAGAGCATAAATGACTGATACAAAAGACTAATTTACTGCTGTAAAATTGACAATCTACACTATTCGCATTGAGTCCAATTTAATTTCAGTTGTTTTAAACTTGGCAGATTTCTTCATCGTCGTGTGACAGCAAGCCTCTCTTATGGAAGTTGTTAACAAGTTGCCTCTATTCATTGTTTTCCTCCATTGTTTATTTAATCTCTATTCACTAAGTTAATAAGGCGTCTCATTAAGACCCAGTGAAAGCTTACTTTAATCTTTATATCAAGTAAACTTGTTATGACATGACACATTTATTATATTGTATACATAGCCTTGATCACAAGTAATAATTCAGTGGAACGCTCGAAGCGTTAACTGCAAAAGCTCACAGATGTCCGATTACTTCACAAACGTAGATGTAATTGGTATCAGCGAAACATGGTTAAAGCCAAGTAAGACATTTTTGCTAAGTGGATTCAACATCATTAGACGAGACCGTCCCACACAACGTGGAAGCGGAGTCGCTCTCCTCATAAGGCAGGACTTAAAATATAAAACGATATCAAGCGATCATCTCAACGCAGAGGTGTTTGCCGCTGAGATTGAACTAGATCATAAAAAAGTTGCCGTAATCTCATATTATAATGAACCGAAAAAAACAGTTGACAGCAAAGTCTTTGAATTCTTTGTGAAAAATCACAAACACTGTATTTTCTTAGGTGATTTCAATGCCAAACATCAGGTTTTCGGATGAAATAAAACGGAGCCCAATGGCGACGCTCTCTTCAATATCATCGAACAATTTGATCTTTTGTATTAAATAACGACCACGACATTACTCACGTCAGTAACAACACCCTCCACCAGTCCGACATCCTTGACCTAATTATAACCAGTAAATCACTAACTAATCAAATGCAAGACATATTTGTGGGGGACGATGATTTAGGTAGCGACCACCTGTCTGTTCATGCTACATTACACGGTTGCAGCGGACCCGCAAGATACCCCACAATGAGGAGGAGGAATCTATCCAAAATTGACTGGGACCTCTTCAGAAAAATAATTCAGGTTAAAATAAACAAAAACGACCCAATCAATACCTGCGAGCTCGAGCAAGCATGTACAAATCTCAGTGAAGTCATTAACAACACTCTTGATGAGATTTGTCCCAAACAGACAGTTAAACCGCGGGCCAACAGAATAACTGAAACCACACTCCAAATAATAAAACAAAAAAGAAAGGCCTACCGTGCATACAAATCAGAAAAACTTCCAACTAAAAAGGTCGAACTTAAAGCCGTGTATAATCGCCTCCACGGCGAAGTTAAAAAAGCAATAGCAAACGACAATCGCGTGAGATGGGAAAAAGCAACGGAAAATCTAAATGGACTCAGGGAGACTAAAAAGTTTTGGGATACTTTTAAAACCCTTACTGGACAAAAACATAAAGACGCCAACAGTAAGGCACTAAAGATCAACGATGGAACTATGGCCCTGGATGACAAGGCGAAGGCTAGCGCCTTTGCTGAGCTCCTTAAGAAATATCATCGTCCACATGAGGGCGATAGGTTTGATGACGAGTTCAAAGAAAAAGTAAACAAATTTGTTCAAGACAACAAGACAACGTTTAACGAAGCCAACTTCAGCCAAACGCCCGAGGACGTGGATGGCCATGAACTCACGGAACCGATAAGCAAAGAAGAAGTGGCTAACACAATTAAAAAATGTAAGTCTTCTTCTTCCCCAGGAGGGGACGAGGTCTCATACAAAATCCTGAAACAATGTCCCAACACTTTTTTCGGTAGACTCACTAACCTCCTAAACTGCTGTCTCTCTAGTGGATACTTCCCAAAATGTTGGAAAGTAGCTACAGGAGTCATGATACCCAAACCCGACAAGGATTTGAGCAACCCAGCTAATTACCGCCCAATCAGCCTACTCAGCTGTATTGGAAAAATTTTCGAACGGATTCTCACGACTAGACTCCGCAGCCATCTCGAATCAATCAGCTTTTTCAATAAGTGGCAAAGGGCATACAGGAGCCAAAGAGAGGGAATCGAGCATGTTTATAGACTGGTAGATTATATGAAAACGGCGTTCAGTCAAAATGAAATAGGAACCGCGCTATTACTCGACGTAGAAAAAGCGTTTGACTCTGTCTGGCACAATGGCATGAGATACAAACTAGCTAAAATGGGGCTACCTACAAAATTCTAAGGATCATATCATCATTTTTATCTGATCGGAAAATCAAAGTGAGGGTCAACCGCGAAGTGTCAGCCGAGGTAAAACTCGAAGCGGGCACTCCACAGGGTTCGGTCCTCAGCCCGCTTCTATTTATAATATATGTGAATGACATTGACAAACTAGGGAAGAACCATGTTGAAATATCTCAATTCTCAGACGACAAAGGAATGTGGACGGCCAGTAAGTCTGGAAACATAATACAAAACCGCCTGCAGGATACCATCCGCGACCTGCAAGACTGGTGCGCTCTGTGGCGCATCAAGCTAAATGCCACGAAAACACAAAGAATCACATTCTATAAAAAACAAAGGAAAAAGCCTGTCCCTAATATTGAGCTTAAGCTTTACGATCATAAACTTGAAGCTAGTAATGAGGCAAAGTTTCTGGGATTCAACCTGGATAGCAGTCTAAATCTAAACAATCACATACACTCAGTCACCGTCAAAGCCACTAAACGCATCAATTTCCTGAAAATGATTAGAGGTAAAAATTGGGGAGCCAATAAAGAAATTCTCCTCAATCTTTACAAATCATATATACGCCCAGTACTAGAGTATGGGGCCGTAATAACAAGTGACCTGAATAAAACCAACATTGAAAAACTACAACGGGTCCAAAATCATGCCTTGCGCGTGGCTCTGCGCAAGCCCACGTGGACATCGATAAAACAACTTCACGAGATAGCAAAAATAGACTCTATAGCAATGCGCTTAAAAGATCTTCAAAGCAAAACTCTAAATAGACTTCAAGACAGCGAATTAATAATAGAACTCAATGCGCATCGCGTCCTCAATAGGAAAACTAAATAATCTGGGGCATGTCTATCGAAAGGGTTAAAGATTACATCATTGTGATGGGGTGAGCCAGGCATTCTGTGACCTAAATTTAGAACTGGCTGCGGGTGACACGATACGCACGAAAGCTTGCATCTGTTACCAGTGGGAGTTGCAACCAGCGAGGAAAATCTCCACCTGCTGCCGGGTCTCCCCTCCCTGAGATATAAATCTCGGGGAAAAAATGCTGGCTTCCCCATCCATAAGGACGGAAAAGTTGTAAATTAAAAACCGAATTGCTCTAATTTCCAGCTCTCTGTCTTTTCTACCTCCTCTGTCTCTTCATTCACACGACCAAACTGAATGACAAACTATGAGGGATTGAAACAATCCTCAAGCAAAGATGTGCAGAAAACCTAACAAGACCAAGGCAAGGATTGAAACAATCTTGCCAGAAAACAGCCCTTTTAAGGGCTTTTTTTTTTTTTTTTTTTTTTTGTGGGGGTGGGGGTGGGGGGGGTGTTGGAGGTCATTTGGAATTCCCGAAGGATAACCATTTTTTTTTTTTTTTTTTTTTGTGCGGGTGGGGGTGGGGGGGGGGGGGGGGGGGTGTTGGAGGTCATTTGGAATTCCCGAAGGATAACCAGATACCTCAAATCGCATACGGCATCCTATCTCCCAGAAGGCTTGATGGATGACTCCCGGTCTTTTCAAACTAAACTGTTGGAGCTTTCTCCATTCCTTTTTTTGTAACCGCTATGGTCATATACCGGGGCCGCTACCAAACCGGCGTTGCTGTTTGGTTTTCTTTTTTCTTTTTCCCTTAAAATTGCCATCGCACAACATTATATTCTGGCTCGCCACCATGGTGGGACTCAAACCTCTACCTTCGCCAAGCTGGAACCGAATAGAGCCCACTCTCTAATAGTCTTAATGGCGTTGAGGGTTTGGTCTTTGACAATCTATCACTCCAATGCAAACTGCCGGGAATTCTAACCGCGTGCATACCCCTTCAGACCCCATTTGAGGCAATAGGAAAGCTAGGCCTGTGTTATCCAAGATCCAAGTGAAATAAAATAAGGCTAACCGGGTCGCAAGGGATTTGTAAATCCTACATCGTCCCTGCGCGCCTTCGGCGCGCTAAAACCTTTCATTCATTCAGAATTCAATTATAGTTTGGATTTCCAAACGTTACTCTGCTTCATTTTATTGGGAAATCCCATGAGCTATTGCTGTAAAATTGTTCGGATATCCAACAAGTCCGGTTATTAAATGTTGATTGCTGTTAGATATTTGGAATACCAGATTCGCTATTAAATTGTTATCATCTTTAATTTGTCTCCGAGTCATCAGATGAACACTGTTGTTTCACAGCAGATATCGACGATCGTTCCCTACGGTCATATTTGGTGAGAGAATCCGCGGCTGGACATCTTTTTAGCTTGTCCAAACGATCCAGATACCACGTTCCAATTGTTAGTATAAAGATGTTTGACAAACTACCAGATAATATACAGACAATCCTTGATCATCTTCATCTGGATAACATGAAGATGCAATGGACACTTCCGACTGGTGAGAATTCCACCACCTTAATATTGTCTTGGAAGAAACAACCTATGCAAAAGTCCCCTGCAAATAAACTGCGAGATGAGCGACGTATGATAGAATACAACAAGAGAAAAAACACTGAACAGCTAGAACAACAAACTCATCAGGATCAGGACATTCAGCTTCCCCAGAACTGTCATAAATCGCCAGAAGTTAGTATATGTGATTCACATCAGTGCTATACCAGGAACAAAGGAGCACATTTACAAGGATTCTATGGGTATGCAAACACGCATCGTTTCAACTGAGGATGCTATGACTTTCGTAAGGCTAACATCAACGGCTGCCAGTACCCAAACATCTAGATCTACTCGTGATTATGCCACACAAAGTGACAATTCGAAAAAGGATGTACAAACAAATACATCAACAAAAGTTCATCCAACAAAAGACAAATCGTCTCCTCGCATGCAGCATGACTTTTCCACTCAGACCGACGTCACAAGTCCGGTAAGTTCTAGCTACAAACATTCTCCCGAAATTTCGACCGTGACTGAGAATGTTCTCCAATATTTTCCTTGCGGGGGAGTTGAGGACTATAATGTTGAAGTTACCCCGGTGTTTGACGTACGAGAACGTGACAAGCCTTTACAAGTACTATATAAATCGAGTGACAATACCAGGATTGTACTCTATCAGCTTCGAAATGGAGATACAAAATACATCTACTGTCGTATGTTATCACTCAGAATCCGCAATAAATTACCCGGATAGTTTACGCATGCCCACAAACTCTATCTTAAAGTGCTGATTCGGGACGAATCGAAATTGGAGCGGCAGAGATATATCGCCGAAGCATGTTCAGAGCATAAATGACTGATACAAAAGACTAATTTACTGTTGTAAAATTGACAATCTACACTATTCGCATTGAGTCCAATTTAATTTCAGTTGTTTTAAACTTGGCAGATTTCTTCATCGTCGTGTGACAGCAAGCCTCTCTTATGGAAGTTGTTAACAAGTTGCCTCTATTCATTGTTTTCCTCCATTGTTTATTTAAGCTCTATTCACTAAGTTAATAAGGCATCTCATTAAGACCCAGTGAAAGCTTACTTTAATCTTTATATCAAGTAAACTTGTTATGACATGACGCATTTATTATATTGTATAAATAGCCTTGATCACAAGTAAGAATTCAGTTATAGTTTGGATTTCCAAACGTTACTCTGCTTCATTTTATTGGGAAATCCCATGAGCTGTTGCTGTAAAATTGTTCGGATATCCAACAAGTCCGGTTATTAAATGTTGATTGCTGTTAGATATTTGGAATACCAGATTCGCTATTAAATTGTTATCATCTTTAATTTGTCTCCGAGTCATCAGTTGAACACTATTGTTTCACAGCAGATATCGACGATCGTTCCCCACGGTCATATAGTTTCAACTTCTGGAAGTGAAATGTTTTTCGCACCGCCGTGGCATTTGACGTGATAGTGTTCTCTGTGTTGCGACCATGGCCATATAAATGCGACGAGGTCACCTTTCAGTATATTAATTTAATTGTATGCAATATATTATATCGGTAAAGATATTGAGGTAGGGCTGTCACTAAACGGAAGATGGTCGCGTGTTTCGCACCTCCATCGCATTTGACGTCATAGCGTTCTCAGTGAGTTGTGCCCATGGCCATATAAATGCGACGAGGCCACCTTTGAATTATTAATTTAGCTGTAGGTAATATATTATAGTGGTAAATGTTACCATATATGGAGGTAGGGCTGTCACTGAACGTTAGGGGGTGTAAAAACATGAACTGTAATGTAAAAAATAACGTTAAAACCATAACATCAAAAAATAGCTCTTTTTGTTTTGTTTTTTAGCTCTATAATATACTAAAATGTCCTCCAAATCGGGCGAACTTTAATTTTTCGACGTTGGCGTAATACTGGTATCGCAATGACAGCCAAAGACAAATTTTCTTTGTCTGAAAACTAAATGAATTTTTGGATATGTTTTTTGTCGGAGAATATATATACTCTCCCAAAAAAGAAAGTGTGCATGCTAAAAAATAACACTAAAAAGATATATATCATTTTCATTCATGGAAATTTTATTCAATCACAGATGAATCAATTTGTGATCAACACGAGAAATTTCATTACGCTACGACGAATACTCTTGGTGCCATGGAGAGTCAAAGACACTAAGGGTCAAACACAAAAGTCACACACTCAATATCTGGTATGACCTCCGTCTGCATCGACTACTGCTGTGCATCTATGCCTCATGGAAGCGAACAAGTTAGCATGGAAGTGTTGTGGGATGTTGTTCCATATTCTGATAAGCTGTCTTTGGAGTTCCACAAGCGTTGACGGTGCATGGGGAAGCCGGCGTAGCTGACGTTTCATTTCGTCCCATACGTGCTCAATGGGTGAGATATCGGGCGAATTTGCGGGCCAGGGAAGAACATCCACTTGTTGTTGCTGCAGATACTGTTGAACAACACGAGCTGCGTGGGGTCGGGCGTTGTCCTGCTGTAGAATGACGCCGGGGCCGTGACGTTGCAGAAATGGGACAACAACAGGTGTAAGCACTTCATCACGATATCTGGCTGCATTGAGATTGCCATCAATAATGACCAGCTCAGTTCTGTTACGGGCAGTGATGCCACCCCACACCATGAAAGACCCTCCCCCATAAAGGTTTCGCTCCACGACACATGGATCTGCGTAGCGTTCGTTTCGACGTCTGTACACTCTCTGGCGGCCATCTGATGATGAAAGATGGAAACGACATTCATCTGTGAATAAAACACGTCGCCACCAGTGTAAGGGATGCCTGAGATGTTGTCTACACCACTGCAGTCGAGCACGACGATGACGTAACGTCAAAATCGGACGAATTGCAGGTCTTCGAGGACGTAAGCCGTATTCTCTCAGCCGGTTGATTACTGTTTGAGGATGTATCCGTCTCAGGTTAGGGATGTTCCTGGCTGTCGTCGTTGCCGTTTGTTGCCGTTTCCGGAGATGGACCACACAGATATACCGATCTTGTGCAGGGGTGGTAACTCGGGGTCTCCCGGAGCGGGGTCGGTCTCGAGCGTCATAATGTTGTGCATGTCGATGGACTAGCCTGTCTACAGTGTGACGGTGGCAGTTCAAATGCTGGGCAACCTCTCTGTGTTTCTGCCAGCTCTGATCATACCCAGTTGATTCATTGTCAATCTTGGCATGCTAATGTGGAGTCGTTTTAACAGCAGCGCAAGTTTGAATGTGAACGATAGGAAGGCCTTACTTTAGTGTTTAAATACCCAAGGATTCACACTGCTGCATGAATTTTCAGACTCTCCACGTGCAAAACATGCCTTTTCACAAACGTGCAGCAGGCCATTTAACGTTAATGCAATTTTAACGGGGAAAGCTGTTTTTGTGTTCAATATAACTTATTCATGAACAGGTTAACACTCTTTACACCTACGAGATTATTTTTTTGGAGTTTGATCAATTTCTGCAATGCACACTTTCTTTTTTGGGCGAGTATATTTCTAAAATTTCAAGAGGTGGCGATCAAAATGTTGGCTGATATCACACATTCAGAAAAAAGACGAAAATCTGACGTTGTTTTGGATAAAGGTTGAAATTTAAAATTATGACAGGAGCATTTAACCCTTTACCTAACGCAGTGGCAAGAAAATTAACCAGATAAAGCCTACTGCACTGCAGCCCAAAATATCTCGGATGCTTCTTAATAAAACCATACAAATATGGATATTATTAGAACCAGCTCGTGGAGCTGGTTCTAATGGTATCCATTTTTGTATTGTTTTATTGAAACATTGTGAAATTTGTTTTACTGAAACATTGTGAAATTTAATTTATTCTTTAAAAATAATGTGTTAGGTAAAGGGTTAATAGATCCAACATCGAACTTACACTTTGTAAAGTTCATAGTTGTGTGTATTCTTAATACGCAACTGGTCGTTTTAGAAAATCAGCGTTTTTAATGAGAAATGTAAAAAATAACCCCTAAATTTTAAGTGACGTAAAAAGGTCAAAAATGGATAAAAAAACACTTCTTCTTTTTTTAGTTCTACATTATTAATATTTAACCATTTACCCAACGAATCGGGCGCATCCGCCCGCGTAATATGCAAATTGAGCAGTTGAAAAAATATTATTTTTCAAAAAAATTCAACAAAACCATATCATGTGACCCCTCGTTGGAACGATCTCGTCGAGCTCGTTCCAACGAGGGGTCACATGATATGGTTTTGCTGAAATTTTTTGAAAAATTTGAAAAAATGATATTTAAAATAATAAATTTTGATATCGTCTGCGTTGGGTAAAGGGCATATCCTACGCATTTTAAATTTTGACCCTATGACACCTCTATGACGTCACATCAGAGTTCGATCTTAACCGTCCGTTGAGAATTTCCCAGGTTGGTAGAATATTTTTAGATATTTTTTTTGTGGGAGAATATATTTCCAAAAGTTTGAAATGCTGTGCTTGATACATCAGTAGATATTAAAAGTTAAAAGAATACACCAAAATGCGTATCGCTCAAATCGGGGATGGAAATTCGAAAATTTTATTGTTCCGATTTTCAGAACAATTAAATGTCAAAAAGTGTACCAAGGT
Organism: Pictodentalium vernedei; assembly: GCA_031216915.1. Classification (NCBI taxonomy): domain Eukaryota; kingdom Metazoa; phylum Mollusca; class Scaphopoda; order Dentaliida; family Dentaliidae; genus Pictodentalium; species Pictodentalium vernedei. Next base: position 319,901,315 of record CM062293.1, on the reverse strand, counting down.
TCACGAGAATCAGGAGAATTCAGAAGTACCGTACCTTAAACTGTGGCTGTTTAAGAAAAGGGCTAACAAGCACTGTAAATTATTTCAGCTTTGAATGATTTAATAACAAGCAATTAAGCTCATTTTGTTTACTATTTTCAACTATTTTTTATCATTACTAGCCTAAAAAGTGAGGGGACTGACGCCCCCTAAGCCATGGAGAAAGAGAGATGTGTATATGTGTGTGAGTGCGTGTGTGATAGTGTGTGTGTGTGTGTGGGAGAGAGAGCGAGCGTGCGCGTCGTGCGTGCGTATTTAGTATTTATTGGTGTTTAAGGTCACATATTTCTGCACAATGGCTAATCATGACCTCGACAGCTTTACGGATGGAGGAAGCCGGAGTACGCGGAGAGAACCACCGAGCAACGGCGAGCAACTGTCAGCTCCCCAACATACTAACTCCACACAAGCAGGGTTATCATTGGTTGAAGACAGTGTACCATCGACGTGAACTACGCCTTAGTACACAACGTCACCGTGCCCCCACATGGGCAATGGGGGTGAAGTGTCTTGCCCAAGGACACCACGCGGTTGCCGCAGGTGGGATTCGAACCGAGGACCTCTCGGCTTGCAGCCTGCACCTCTACCAACTGAGCCACCGCGCCCCCGTCGTGCGTGCGTGCATGCGAGTGTAACTATATAATAGTTCGGGAGTTCATTTGCACTTTAAAACCCATTTCTCATCAGATATTGATAATTTGATGCATGACCTGCAGAACTCGTATAGGGAATACTGATAAATACTACGTTTTATTGATCGGTTTATGCACTGGATGTTTATCATTCATCAACAACCTTGTAAATTGTGTTCATACGAAGTGGATGCGGACACGATTAGGATCACACACGGGTAAGCATATTTCCATTTTTTCGTATTGTTTACTCACTGTACAGCCACACAGGAGCGTTCTCTGTCTACTCTTTGGCAACACGTCTCGCTTGTTTAGAAATCTAAAAATAATCTTTATGGTTGCATTATTCGGTGCATATCATCAACAATTGTTTCCATGGGAAAATCATATGACTTGTACCCACAACATTACATATATCTGTAGAAACAAACATTTTATATACGTCTTTTTAAAGTTATGTTTTTATTCTCAATGATGTAGCCAAGTGTACTCGGAATGGTAAGCATCACCTTCTGTAATAATTTACTACAAGATCGATATATCTTGAAATATGATGGAATTATTCATCTGTACGTATACAGAGGCGAGACGTTACTCTCCGCCCTGGCCAATGCCTGTCTAGAGAAACATACAATAATGAGCCACGTGGAATATAGTGATGTTTAACCCTTGTATCTCGATCCCCGTCCGGGACGACCCGCTTTGTGTCCTTGGGCAAGGCACTTTATTCCGGTTGTCTACATGGGGTCACGATGACGCCGAGGCGTACTGCACGTCGATGGTGCACATGTCTTCAACCGCTGTAACGTTGCTTGAGCGGAGCTTGAACAGAGTTAGAATGTCGAGGAGCTGACAGTTGCTCGTCGATGTTCGGTGGTTCTCTCCGGATACTCCGGCTTTCTCCACTCGTAAAACTGTCACAGTCACGATTAGCCATTGTGCATAATAAGTATGTGACTTTAAACACCATTAAATAAATAACCCTCGTATCGCCGGATTAATTTTACGAAAATAGCTATCGTATATACATTTACAAGCTGCAGATGACTTAACAGTGTTTCATCATTATTGTTGGCTGCCTGTATAGGCAGCCAACAATTACGTAAAAACATTGTTAAGGTAAATGCAGCCTACCAGTAGAATTCTAAAGGAAGAATACATTCGGGGCAACTTTTTCAGGGCAATATAAAAGGAGCAGCTTGTGGTTGTATGGGACCTCAAGAGGTAATAACTAAAGCTAAAGCTTCGTACATATTTATCCGATTTTCCGGCAACCATTAAGCACACTGAAACGGCTACGAAAGGTTCTCCAGGAACATATGATGAGCGGTCAGAGTGACCATAAACCATTTTTCCAGGGTGAAAGTTTTTCCAGGAACGCATAATGGGTGGTCAGAAGTAATTTTTCCATGTAATTGTTTTCCTTTCATTCTTTTAATGATTTTGTTGGCTTTTTAAGACAGGTACATCTATATAAATTATTATTTAGTCATTTTATAGCTATGCATCAATCATTCAATGAGTCATTAGTCCCTTTTGTCTACAATTTTGGAATTTTAGCCTTTTACTAAACAATGTTTGTAGTAGAGACATACATTCCCCCAACCCCCTACTTCTTATGCAAGATGTGCGTGTCTCATGTGAGAAGGCCATGTGAGATAGCGATCTATCTCACATAACCCACGTACCCGGCTTATTAGCATATTTAATGTGGGAACAGAGTATTTAATCATCGCACGCTCTCCCGTAAACATGGCGTCACGTTTCGAATTGTTAGCAGACGAACGTTTGTCGAAGAAGATAGAAATAAAACACAAACCGCAAAACCAAAGGATACTTGACTCTTTTATATGAATTTTGGGGTGAACGCCATTATTAGTGGAGAGATTTGCACGAAATTCCCGTCTAAAAGTTGTGCGAAAACATTGCAGAATTCCTCGGAATGTATCAATGTTCATTTCACTGCAGTTCTTTAGCCCCTGTCTTTCCGGCGTTGGGATTTAATTTCGTGGTATATACCTGGTGTATATACAGAAATTGTGTGCTCTCTTTCCGATAAGCAAAACCAGTTTTTCCGAAATGGATACCAACATTGTTCGATATAGCTGCAGGTGCCCCTGGATTACTTTTGATGACGTGTGTTTTGATGGGGGGAGAAAAATTATCCCTGATGGGGGTGGGGTGAGATGGGGAAATGTCACCCTCGGGGCAAGATATTTGGTCCAGACACTCGGCAAGCGTCGTGTCTGGCCCAAATATCTTGCCCGCGGGTGAGATTTCCCCCATCTCACACCTACCCCCATCAGGGATAACAATAATCTCCAATATAACCGCTGGATGAAAACAGAAGAGACTTGTTATCAAGACATACCAAAGGTATATATATATATTATTGTTATTATTATATATAAATCAGTGCACTTTTAGACTGATTATTCTCAACTAACACTCCTGATTTGAGACATGGACACGCACTGACATGAATTAAAGAGAGGTCAGTGGATAGGTACTCAAAATTATTGAAAGTCGTTGGTGGTAAAAACTGATAATAGATTTGTTCTTCAAACTGTTTCCTCTATGAATTGTATGTGCAAGCTAAAGAAAACTTTAACCCTCTACCAAACATAAAAAGCAGACGACACTTGCAAAAAAATTCTTGAATAACATTTTTTTTTTTCATTTTTTGTCTCAAAAACATAGGTTATGACCCCTCGTTGGAACGAGCTCGTCGAGCTCGTTCCAACGAGGGGTCATAACCTATGTTTTTGAGACAAAAAATTAAAAAATAATTAAAATTAATTGGCGATTTTAGAGAATAGCTCTGACCGGTTTTGGCCGTTACGTTGGGTAAAGGGTTAGAGAAAGAAAAAGTATACTCAATCAAGTACACTAAAATAGAAGTCAAACAACTCCAGAATACTGGAGAATAGAAGTATTGATGCATTTTTATGATCACATGCTATAATTGTTTGAGTTGCATTCCGTCAAAAATATTTAGTTGAACACTTCCTGGACAACACCTGATTAATATATTGGTCTCTTTTTAGTATTTCACAATCCATGTTTGTTTAACGTGGATACAAATAGATAACTCTATGTTCAATTCAGGAAGTTAGGTAAGGTGAAAATAAAATCGTTTTTCATCTTATCAACTGCCATCATTTGATTAATCTTGCCCCTTGACCCAAACTGGAAATCCCCAATATTGTGAGTTTATGAGTATGTAGACCACAAACTTGTAGGAAACTCACCATATTTTGCAGACATTTTTCAATACACCATGCTCATCTACTTCCGACATCGAAAATAACCTATCGCCTATTTTCAAAGTAACGTTCCATTCCTTATATAACACCTTAAGGCCACCCCACACTCATCTTTGTTACATATGGTTGGTAATTGATTTAGTTTTTTTCCCAGTTTTAGGACAAGATGGACTCGTGGAAGTAATGAGGACAGAAATTTGCGTTGATTCAGACTGACATCAGCAACGACGTTAGGTGTACAAGAACCACATAAATGGATTCTCACAGCAGTACTTCAAACAAACCGTTTTTCAATGTTTATTTTTATCCTGACTCGTGACGTTATAGAAACATGGGAAAGTTGAAGAGCTTTGCAATAACTATCCGGAAAAACCCACAGGCAGTGTATTATGCAGGCCAGGTCATGGAAGGGTGCGTAATTGTGGAGCTAAATGCCCCAATGAAGATGCGGGGTGAGTTATTTTATAAACTTAAACTGTGTGCATATTAGGAACCTGATAAATACAATTGAATAGAAACTGTGTATGTAAAAAATGGTGCAACTAACTGCAGGGTGGTACATTAAATTAATCACAAATTGGGTTAATTTCCTTTAACCTGACATATGTTGCGTAGATAATCCATGATATTTTATTTGACGGTGCTCTGTCAAACAAGATAGAATGGATCAAATATTCAGTTTCCCAAAACGTCTGGACACCATAAACATATTTGTTATTTACAATTTTTACTGCCCAAAAGGAAGCCCAAAATTCGAATAAAATACAGCAAAATAATTTTTGAAGTTGTCTGTATAAATTTCAATTCGTTGTAACATTTTTTACATAACAAAATTGGGTTTTCTTTTCAGTTTACAATAATATTGTGGCTTATTGCTGCGTACGTACGTTTTAGTTATCATGTATGTACATGTTAGTATCACGTACGTATGTGTTATTATCACGCGCATTCGTGATACCATCATATTAACGCGTAAGTGCGTAATACTAACACGTACGTAAGAGTTGATATTTTTTATTTTTCTCTTGTGGCAGCAATAAGCATCCCTACAATAAACATATGTACGTTTAATAATTTTGTTACATGTGAGATTAACCGGATATGGTGTGATCCTTTTTTCCTTCCACCACCTAACTATTGAAGTACACACGTCCAGGGTGAGATATTTGGGTGAAACAGATCTATCTTAACCCTTTACCCAACGCAGACGATTTCAAAATTTATTATTTTAAATATCATTTTTAAATTTTTTTCAAACAATGCCAACAAAACCATATCATGTGACCCCTCTTTGGAATTTGCATATTACGCGGGCGGATGCGGGCGATTCGGTGGGTAAAGGGTTAACCACCCACATGACTATCCTCATTTGAATTATTAATGATGGTCGGACTATTTCATCATTTTCGACATTTTGTAAACAAGCATGGCACCCCGCTTCGTTTCCATTAATATAGCTACCCATCCTATCCCCACACCACACGAGGATAATTTTTAGCATCATACACCATACGACGTCATCAAAATCCATAATGTTAAAAGTGACGTCACCGAAATATCAGCTGTTTCAACTCGCATCAATATGTTTACCCAACGCTGTCATTACCTAATGTTCGTTTTCGTTCGTAGCATAGTACGTGGAGAGTGTATTATCGCCAACTCACTTGTAGAGTGGAGATTCCACTCAACCAATAATTGGAAATTTGTTGCAAAACATAACAAGCACAAGCAAAGTTCCATCCATTGTACGTCCGTTTTAAACCCGGAGGTCCATTGGCTAAAACAATGCTGATGTTTTTTGTCCACAGAATTTGAAAGTGATACCTTGGGGGATAACTGCACTCCACAGTGATTTAGTTCCAATCCACTCTCCACATACTGTATATACATTTACAGAACTTTTCGATGTTCTTTCCCAATATGCAGTTCATTTTTTTTCTCTACGATACATCGACAGAACATTAAATTTTCGTCTCACTAGCAGAGGTTTGAATTCGATGACATCGTTTTGAGTGTGATGGGAGAAGAATCATCCTCGAATGGTATGTGGGTGGAACAGGGGAATCTCATCCTCGGGGAAAGATATAAATTTGACCCAGGCGATGAGATTGCCCCACCCGCACTACTCGAGAATAATAATACTCCAAATATACCATGATATTGACGAACAGGCCGTTATTTGAACCTGCTCTCTGCCTGGTGCGTTGACAGTGAATTAGAAGGGTGGGTAGAAAGGGATGAAAAGAACCGGTCCTCTCCAATCTTAAAAACTTCTAAAGCACCAATATTATCCGGATATGAACAACATTGTCTACAAAATCAAACCATAATGATACCCGGTTCTGCGGACTACTCATTCTCCACGCCTGAACTACCACCCGGTGTTTCTAATCCACCCACACGTCCATTAAATTGTGCTGCAATTCCCTCTTCCTGTACTTTTACCTGGCCTTATTTCCATTTGGAATTATTTATTTATTTATTTTTGATTGATTGATTGATTGATTTATATATTTATTTATTTATTGAGGTTTAACGACACTTTTAACAGCCATTGTCACCCCGTGTCGGATTTGGAACTATACAATACTCTCTGACCCATATGCATTTAGCCCGTTAAATGCACCAAAGATGTGGTGGATGGTTTGTGTTTGACAGTTTTGTGTTATTAAGAGCGTTATCCAATAAGCATGGTTATTTTGTTGACAAGTGTGCTAGTTGGTAACTTCATTCACATGATAACCGGGAAATTAGATATTACATGTTTACGAAAATTCACCCTTTAAACACTGGTGGTACTTCGAGGTCAGTTCAATTGCAGCAATTAGAAGAGTCCATATCCATTATTTGAGGGTAGACCAATCAATATTTTCAACGTGCAGCCTTGGGGCTGTACGTTGAAAATACGGATTGGTCTATCCCATCCTTAACTTAGCAGGCATCCCACTTAATGAAACTATGACCTGCCCTATGAAACTATGGCCAGTAAAACGGCCTCTCGTGTTCAAAGGGTTAATCAGCTTTATTCCGCTATACCTAATATAAATATCATCTACTGTATATCCGCAGTAGGATTATGTGGGCCTGACAAAATCATGATATTTTAAAAGTATTGACCAACACCGCCTCACTTCCCCGGATAAGAAACATCTAGGTGTTCAAATATTGATTATTATTCCCACTTCATAAGGTGTGCTCTTGTAAATTATTACAACTTTAGCGGGCGCTCTCTAGTATGTTAACGGGGTTTAGCCGGGCGGTAAACTCAGTAATTCACGACGCCATGCAACCGGAAGCGAGCGGCAGGCATTACTGAAAACAAAATTCATTAACAGTGCGCCCTCCGCTCCCGGTCATGGTAATAATAGTAATAACATGATTTTGTCGGGCATCCTGGTTCATTAACGGCCCTTGGGGACTGAATAACAGCCCTCTGGCTCATTAACGACCCTCGACTTCTTCATGGGCTGGTATCAAACACTCGAACTGTTATTCAGTACTCTCGGGCCGTTGATAAACCGTAACGCCCTCCAAATTCAAGTTTTTATTATATTAAAAAGATTTTAGCCACACGGTAAAACTCCATAATTTTTGACACCATGAAACCGGAAGCAGGCTGCGAGCCGTTAATAAAAAAAAAAATGAATGGCCAGTTGTTCGCATCCGGTCCGAAGTATTACTGGTAATGATTGTAATAATATGACCTTGTCGACCTTACGGCTTCATTCAGGTATCGCGGAACTAAATATTGAAATTAGAGTGAACCACTCGGAAATGATGCAATCTCTAAAAATAAACAGCCTTGGGAAAATCCATTGTTTCAAAAAACGTTTGAAACATTCTATTGACATCTTGCATTATTGTTGAATATTCCTGATAAAAAAGAGGGTGATTTGATGACTTTTGGACCTAAAAAATACAATTTACTTTTTGTGTGTTTTTGTAGGGAATTCCCCGAAAAATATGTGCACGTGACCGGTACTTCCTTTTGTGTCAGTTTTCTCTCTTATTTGTTGCATGACCCCCTGTTTTCAGATCAAAAGTTGTCTGAAGGGCTATACTTGACAGAGATATTTGAATGCCAAAATTAAAGTGATGCGACCATATTTTTTTCCGCCTGAACGTTATAATGGTCGCCTATGGGAAACTATTTAGTTCTGTGATACCTATAAGGCCCTCCAGAAATGAAAGACAGCCCTCTGTCTTATTAGCGGTTTGGGATGGAGTCTCTTGCCGCTCATAAGACCTAGAGCCGATAATCATTTCTGTTGGGACGTAATTGAACCGCAACGGGGAGCGCGGTGGCTCAGTTGGTAGAGGTGCAGGCTGCAAGCCGAGAGGTCCTCGGTTCGAATCCCACCTGCGGCAACCGTATTGTGTCCTTGGGCAAGACACTTCATCTCCATTGCCTGCGTGGGGGCACAATGACGCCGTGTACTAAGGCGTACTGCACGTCGATGGTACGCATGTCTTCAACCAATCTAACCCTGCCTGTGCTACAGTGCGGAGTTACGATGTTGGGGAGCTGGCAGCTGCTGGTCGTTGCTCGGTGGTTCTCTCCGGGTACTCCAGCTTCCTCCACCCGTAAAACTGTCACGGTCATGATTAGCCATTGTGCATAAATAAGTGGCCTTAAACATCAATAAAAAAATAAAATAAATAAATTGAACCGCAGCACCCTTGAAAATCACGCTATTGTTATATTAGCACACAGACATTGGAAAAAAATACAGTATATTTTCAAAAAACAAAATGATAATCTATCGCACACATTATATCTCTCTTATTAAAAACAAACACTTCCACATTTCTGTAACCACACACATTCCTCACAAACCTCCAGAATCGATAAAAATGTTAACAAATATTATTTTTAACTTTTTAACGTGAGTCAAGTACTTGTGATACGAAATAACCTATCTGGTACAGATAATGACCACTGAAAATATAAAATTATTTCGCAAAATATCCAATTGGCTAAAATGTGGATTGCAAAGGAAGTCGGACCGAACATGTTGGCAATAACCACCATGAGTGGTTCCGGAATGGTGGATTGAAGTTGAGACATTGCCTGCAGGAATTTATCTACGAGTATGAAGGGTGGAAATGACCAATTTGTCTAAGAATACCCGCCTCCCTATATGACAAAATCTACATTTAAACAAGGTACTAGTTTATTAAGCGCAGACCAAAACACAGCTCTACCACGACTGGTTAGCTTGTTCGATGCATCCATGAAAATAATGTCTTTGTCAATGGAGATTCCGTTTTAGATGATCACAAAATAATTGACTTCTGCATGCGATTGATGTTTTTTATGCGTATTAAATCAATTCGCTTCGTTGACTTAATTAGTTTAACTGTTACAGAGCAGAAAATGAGAGGTTTCAAGGTAATTATTTTTCATGTATTTCCAGTATTTTCTTATGAATTAAACTGTACTGTGTAAATGTTATTTGGAATTTATTAATGAGAGTTGCTGATAGTCCTTCTTGGATTAAATGCCAACTAATTTGTCATTTGCTCAGTGGCATAATTAGCTCTCATTCCTGACCACTGCTGTCTGTATGAATGGGATTAACTGTTAACTCAATAGGAAAGTAACCAGTAATCTATTTTTAGTGAGCATCGCCAATTGTTATAATTCGTTTTTGTTGGGGTGCGATGCGCCATTTTACGTCCTCGTCCGACAGGCTAGTATTTTGTGAGAGGAGCAATCCCACAATTGGTGCTGGCAAAGAGTGTTCGAACACCTTGAGAACTTTCCCCGTCCGAGGATCGATCTCAGGACCTGTGGTATGAGAGGCCAGTGCACTTATCCACTCGGCCACCACACTCCGGTCGAGATTTCAGATTTTTAAACGGGAATGGCGGGAAGACAGCCACTAGTGGCTACACCATCTCCCAGAAATGCAGAGAGTATTGTATAGTTTATCCAAGAGGGAAGCTCAACTCAAAACATTCATCAGAGTGGTAACTTGACGAAAGACCAAGGCAGAGTCGAACGGTCAGGAGACCAGTCTGGATGAACGATTTCCTGACATAAATTCATAATAAGTAAACTAAAGTCTTTTCTATGTCTTTTCTATTTTAGGACAGGTTCTTAGGCATGAATTGTATGTACCTTGTAAGGCGACATGTCAGCAGGGGCGGGGTGTAAGTAGAATGTGGGGGTGTAGGGAAGGTGATACTCTGCAATAATTTTCCAGTCGGGCCTTTTTCGTCAGGATTAGTCTAGAAAATCTCTTGCTAGCTATCAGGTACTTTCTCAAAAGATACGATTTGATACTTGAACTTATGTCACACACACAGTCGGTCATACAAATGGACTCGGACTGGTTGGAGCCCGGCATGGCCAATTTGGTGGGTGTACCGGTACAGCACGTCTCAATTGGTGAAGGAATTGCAACACGATTACTGCGTGCATATGTTATTTATTCGGGAATAAATTTCCAAGAAGTACTGATTTTTTTAACAATAGTCTCTACTGAGTAATATTCAACCTACATGATCAAGACATGCCTTCGGCGAAGGCATGTCTTGATGATGCAGTTGGAATATTATCCAGTCAGGACTTCCCCTCATGTGGTCATCTTAGCGACACCCCTGTGTGTCAGCACCAAGCGGATAAGTAGTCTGGATGAAACCAAATGGAGTAAGTAGTAAATGGGGTAATTGTCACTGACGAGGGATTATATTATAAATATTGCATGGCTTGGTGATGATTGCGGCAAACGGTGGTCCTCGACGAAATATAGTCCGTGGGTCATTTATGCACCAACCGTTTCAGTATTTAATATGCATTACTATCCTTGTTTTATCTTTCTTCAGGGATTTATTTAAACCTGCGTGGTAAGGGTTATGTGCACTGGAGTGAGAGTGACGGCGAGACCTCCACAAATTATTCAGCTACAGAGATTTACTTTGCCCACAAGTTTGCTTGTTATGGCAAACGTAAGTACATGTATTTGTGATGAAAAATTTATAGTGTTCATATTATATGTCATGATGTGCACACTGTTGAAATAATGAACATAAAAAGTTACAGAACATCAATTTTTAAATAGATTCCTACAGAGAATAATAGTCAGCACCAGTCATGAACTACACAGAAAGAGAATTTATGAATATCATTAAAGAAATAAGAAATAGGTTTTGTAAACAACATTTTAAAAAAAATTCATACAGGAGTCAGTTAAAATATTTCAAGAAGCCGGAAATAACTCTTGTGCACAGCAATTAATGTGTTGTTCAAAATTCAGAAATGGATACTGAAGAAATCAGACGGGGTGCAAAAATCTTGATACTTTCAAAATTTTGTTGATCCGGCCACTTTTATGAGTGATAAAATGTATGTATAAACCTGAAGAATGCATTTATGTTGGTTCCAGGCCCGTGCTCTGAGATATGAGCGTGATTCACGTTCAAAATTTCAAGCTCCGTCCTTTTTTGTGTGCACAAATACCCGTTCAAACTTTGGGAACGCATTAGAGAGTCACAAAATACGTTTCCAGCAATTCTGAAAATGCACACAATGACCCTCTGGGTGACCTCCATCGAGTCTAAACTCATTTAGTGCTAGTCCCATGTCCCTACGCCATACCATCTTTGAGATATGAGCGTAACCCACTTTCAAAATGTTTGGTCCCCCACTTTTTGAGTGTGAAAATACATTCGTGAACTTAGGGAATACATGAGGGGTAAAAAAATTTAATTTCTAGTAGTTCTGAAAAAAATGCTCTCATTGACACCTAGGTGGCCTCAGTGACCTTAACCAATATGTTGAAAGTAGGTGTAATGTGAGCTTGCTGGACCACCACGAATCATGTTGGTCCAGAAATTTTTGTGGTCCAGAAAATTGAGTTATTTTTGGAAAAACCCAAATTTTTGTGGTAAAAAAATTGATTTTCTTGGAAAATGTTGGGTTTTTCCCAAAAATAATTCAATTTTTCCCCGAAAATCCCGGGTTTTTCCCGGAAAATGTTTAAAATTCGAACATTTCTGGGCCACTTTCGACGGAATTTCTCGAAAATGTATAAAAATTCACCGTTTCAAAATTCACTTTTTGATAAATTTAGCACTGATTTATACATTGGGGTGAATTTTTTCGACGTGCCCGGAATGGGATTTTGCACGATTGTGACCGGAGACAGATTAGCACTGAGATTCCCATTGGGATAAATTCCAAAAAGACAGTGCTTTTTGCGATCGCGGGTTAGAAAAAATATCCGATCGAACGTCGATTCCCACGGGAAAAAAAACAATCTGATTCAACCGACAAATTCGTAAATTGGCCCAGTAAAACTCAACCATTTGTGATCGAGCGCGTGAGTCTAAGAATTGTTAGATTAGCTGGACGACGACGACGATCTGGGGAATTGGGGGAGGAGGACCGCGATTGAAAAAAAAAATGTATGTAATATATTATTATTATGACGAGTTGTGAAACGAGTGATGAAAAAAAAATTGACCGTTTAAAAAAAAATAAAAATAAAAAAACTGTAAAATATATGTATATAAAACAACATTAAAAAAAATAAGAATACAAAAATAACTTTCATTAAAGAAAAAAAATAATAAATAAATAAAACAATGTTTCTACACATCGGAGATTCGAAGCGAAGGGACGAGCAGGTTCGCAAATTAATACGGAGTAAGGAGAATATTCAAGCGCAGGATAGGGCCAGGTGATTGGGAGAGACGGTGTTGAGACGAGAGACGATCAAGTTGTTCAGACCCATCACCGAGGTTCAGGAACTAGCCAGGAAAGAGATCATCGATGAATTGAGACCCATAAAAGGCGGTTCTCAGAGGATGGCTTCGCTCCCCGGTAGTTTTGCGCCGAGAACTTTGTCCGATTACATTCCGATGTGAATCAAGACCGATTCCCGTCGGAGTAGCGTCTATAGCGACGTTACAGACGCTATTCCGACGAGAATCGAGACCGATCCAAGTAGAGCCGATAGTAGCAACGCTTCGAGCATTTTTAGCAGCGTCAGATCTGACGCTGCTAACAATGCTCTAATCTTCCATTCCCATCAAAGATTATTGAGCGTGCGGTGGCTTCTCAGCTGAATTCCCATTTGGCAACCCACGGCCTAGCCGAAGTTAACCAATCTGCATACAGATCTAATTGCAGTACAGAAACAGCGCTTCTAAGGGTCCAAAATGATATCCTCCTATCCACGGACAGGCACAACCTAACATGTCTTGTTTTGTTGGATTTAAGCGCCGCTTTTGACACCATAGACCATAACATACTTATTGAAAAACTGGCAGTGAGAATTGGCCTTACTGACCGAGCACTTAATTGGTTTTCGTCATACCTTAATGGTCGCACACAGAGTGTCCTTATTGGCAATGAGTCGTCAGACAAGGTCACACTACGTTTTGGCGTCCTTTCAAGGATCGATGTTTGGTCCCCTACTGTACACTGTCTATGTCTTACCTCTCGGTGACATTATCCGTAGCCATGGCCTTGACATTCATTTTTACGCAGATGACACACAGCTGTATATTAGTTTTACTCACGCCTTTGAGCCTGAAGCATGCAGTAAGATTGAACTTTGTATTTCAGACATCAAGACATGGATGACTAAAAACTTTCTTAAACTGAACGATGACAAGACAGAAGTAATATATATAAGTCTACCTCATCAACTTTCAAAAATATCCAAACTGTCCCTCAATATTGGAGGTCCTGCGATAAAACGCAGTAGCTGTGTTCGAAACTTTGGTTGTTTCGTGGATGAAAATTTGACCGCTGATGAACATATCAAACATGTCTCTCGCAGTGCATTTTTTCATCTTAGAAATATTAGCAAAATTCGATCCTTCATTGATACGCAGACGTCACAACAGCTTGTCCACACCTTTGTTACCAGTCGCCTCGACTACTGCAACTCTCTTCTGATTGGCTCTAAAACATCTATTTTTGAAAAGCTACAACACATCCAAAATTGTGCTGCACGGGTCATAACCAGAACTCAAAAGTACTGCCAAATAACACCAGTACTCTTTGAGTTACACTGGCTACCCGTTAAGCAAAGAATTCAATTTAAAATTGTCCTTTTGGTGTTTAAGTGTATCTCGGGATCTCCACCATCCTAACTGTCCGATCTGCTTATCATCCCCAAACCATCGAGGTCTCTTAGGTCATCAGGTCAACTCAATCTGGTTCAGCCCGTATCTAAATTTACTAATGCTGGTGATAGGGCTTTTGCGGTTGCTGGCCCAAGGCTTTGGAATTCTCTTCCAATCGACATAAAAAATAGTAAATCACTTGAATCATTCAAGTCTGGTACTAAAACCTACCTTTTTCGAAAGGCATTTCCTTCAGTGGTCTTTTAATTTTGGTCTTAAACTGACATTACCAGGTTCGTGGGTGTGACTGAGTCAGTAAGGATTGCCTCGTTACTCGTCAAGTTACACTCACATACTTGTTTTGGTAAAGCTGTAGTTTGTTTTGTTTTTTTGTTTTTTTTATTTTGTTTTAATTCAATACCCTTTTTCTTTTAGGTTATGTCGCTTGTCGCCACGATATAGCCTCGGTTGCTGATGTGGCGTTGGGCACCAATAAATGATAATAGTGATCCATGTATCAATGTATCTGTGAGAGAATGTATGTGTATGTGTGTGTATGTATGTATGCAATTATTGTGCAGCCATTGAGCACCGTGTGTGGATTCTAGGCTTTAAAATTATTATTATTATTATTATTATTATTATTATTATTATTATTATTTTTATTATTATTATTATTATTATTATTATTATTATTATTATTATTATTATGTTAGTAGTAGTGGAATCGTGAAAGATCCGATGTACGGATTTCATCGTGATCGCGATAAAACTTTTGTGGGTGACACGGAAGTATCGTTTGAAGACGGCTATTTGATCGTTGGTTCGAACAGGTACAAAATGACCGACGGACTGCATACTCTGCTCGCTCTCCTGCAGATTACATTAAGGAGGATTACCCAAATAACGCGGACATTCTGATTCAGACTCACGCAATGAAGAGAAACAACGATCCCAAAGAGACGAGACCAAAGGACATGAGAGGTTACAAGTGGAAGAACGTGGTGACTCCCATATGGGAGTCGAATGAGAGATTCGTGAGAGACTCACGACTGGAAAGGGAATGGCTGATACGATATTTCTTCCGCGCAATCCCTATGCCTTGTTGGAGAGATTGAGATTGTTGATGGCCAGCAGAGAGGCCAGTAACACTGGAGTGGATAACGAGATAGTGAGATTGTGCAATGAATTGTTGAGGCAGAAGGTCTTGACTAGGAAGGATTATAAAGAGGTTATGAATCGTTTGAAATAATAAAAATAGTAAGAGAAACAAAAAATTAAGTAAATAAAAACAAAAAATATATATATTCAAAAAATAATAATAAAAAAAACCAATTTTTTAACGAGGGATACGCTGGATCTTGCGTCTGTGGTGGATCGGGCATCGTGGATTCGATGATGCGATTTTTAACTCGTAAATTCACTGGCGATGCCGCGAAACAGATCGCATAGAGCGCTTTCAAAATTGGAAAGAAGACCAATCTCTTGGTGAATCTATTTTTGTGACCCAACTGGTTGGATTACGACAGATTATTCATTTTCGGCAAGAGTCTCTTTCAACCGGAATATAGATTGCTTCGAGAGTGCATCGTAAATTACCCAAGGACGTCATGTCAACAATCTTCGACAATCGAGATGAATTCGAAGGACTCAAGACTTTGAATATAATGGAAGGGTGGTGAGAGAATTGACTAGGAGAAATGCTGAGTGTTCAAATGTGGAATGTCTGTTTTACGAGAACACCGACGACGTTCCCGATCTCAGACAGTTGAAGTCGGAGAATAAGAATTTCATGATCTTCGACGATCTGCTGTTGGAGAGACAGAATCAATGCGAATTGTATTACGTTCGAGGATGTCACAGCAACGTGGGTTGTTTCTATCTGTCTCAGAATTATTTTCGACTGCCCAGACAAATGATAAGGGAGAACGCTAATTTTCTCTGTCTCTTTCATCAGGATCTCAAGAATCTCAATCACATCTATGGAGATCACGTGGCCAACGACATGAGCAGGGAAAAATTCAGGAGATTCTGTAAGAAGGTGTGGGGCAAAGGACTTCACAATTTCGTGGTGATCGATTTGACTAGCGAATTTAACAACGGAAAATATCGAAGTGGATTCGACGATTTTTTTTATATTTCCGATAATAATAGAGAAGAAAATAAAAAAAATATTGATAAAACATAAAATATATAAATAATAAATAATACATAATAAAAAAATGTCAGAACATCTATTAGAACAGATAGTCGAGAATACGGCTGCGAAACAGTCCTTTCAAATCGTAGTGAGTCATGACACAACTCGATTCACAACGAAATTCGAACCTTCCATCGAATTGAAGAAGGAAAAGAGATACGAGATGGTGTTGGTTAATCTTGAGACTTACTATTCGTTTCACAACGTCACTGAAAAGAATATCGCATTCAAGAATTCCAACGTAGTGGATTGGTTCGAAATTCGAATTCCCAAAGGGAGTTATGACATAGACAATCTGAACTATGACATCCAGACGAGACTGAAGGCCGACGGTCACGGAAGCAAGATGATAAGACTCGCTCCTAATACGAGTACTCTACAGATGATATTAGACTTGGGAGATAATTTTCGAGTGAATTTTAGTGCAGAAGATTCGACCAGCAAGATATTGGGATTTGATCAAATGATGTATCGAGGTCACAAAGCGTCCGAAAATATGGTCGACATTCTCGCAGTCAATAGCATTTTAGTGAATGTCAGTGTGATCACGGGAAGTTACGTTGATGGTAGCACTCAGCCTACGATCTACTCATTCTTTCTGGACGTTTTGCCAGGTTATAAGATTGTGGAGCGACCTCGAAATCTCGTCTATCTACCCGTAATCCTGGACATGTATAGCACTGAAATCACATTGGTGGATCAGAACGGTGATCTTTTAGATCTTTGTGGAGAGAGAGTGACTATACGATTTCACATCAGAGAGATATGAAAAAAAATATCTTACAAAAAAAAAAAAAAAATTTTTTTATTTAAAGAAGTTTTAGGTTTTTATTTATATTTTATATAAGAAATAAAAAAAAGAAACTTATAATATTAATAATTAAAAAATATATATATAATCAAATCAAATCAAAGAAAATAAAAATATGACTTGATACATAATTAAAAACATGAACACATCCGAAGGACAGAAAGCTAAACTTTGCAGAGCATTGAGTAATCAAGGCAAGGCTGTTAGATTTAAATTCAGTCTTCAAGATCTGGAGAGTTG
Source organism: Pictodentalium vernedei (assembly GCA_031216915.1). Classification (NCBI taxonomy): domain Eukaryota; kingdom Metazoa; phylum Mollusca; class Scaphopoda; order Dentaliida; family Dentaliidae; genus Pictodentalium; species Pictodentalium vernedei. The sequence continues at coordinate 319,884,044 of CM062293.1, read as the reverse complement.
CATTCGTGATCGGATCGCCTGGACTAAAACTCAAATCAAAAGGATGGAGAAAACGATTCGTAATCGAAGGGGAATGACAGTGAGACTGTGTCCCACTCAATTGGAATATAATCTGAGTATGAAAGGTGGTTTCTTACCGCTATTGGCGGTATTTGCCGCCAAAGCATTACCCATTCTCACGAAGATGGTGTTGCCAGCTCTGGGCGTGGGAGCTCTCTCGGACTCGCTAGTTGGGGAGTCGACAAATTAATGGGTAGAGGAATGGTTTTGAAGAAGAGGGGAAACATACTGTTTTTGAAGAAGGGAGGAGCCGTGTGTCGTGCAGACGTCGACGGTAAAGGATTGTCTCTAGGACCCATGAGAAAGGGCAGTGGCGATGCTTTCCACAGAGATGGTCTCTATCTGAAGACTGGAGAGAATGTGGAACCGATCGGTGAAGGTTTGTTGTTGGGTCCAAATTCGCTGTTTAAGAATATACCCCTTTTGGGTATGTTATTGTAAAAAAAATAACAATTAAAAAAAAAATAACAATAAAAAAAAATGAAGCAAAAGGAGAGAAAACAACTTCCAACAGACGTGTTAACAAAACGTTTGTTTTACGAAAAGCTTTTAACTTTTTCTAAACATTTACATGAGTATATATTAGAAAGAATTCAATTGGAACAAATCGTACATGATGCGTGTTTAAACGTGTACGGAACATTGTTTTCGTTAATATTGTTATTCATATTCTTAAATGAAAGCTATTTTGAAAATATTGAAACGATGAAGTTTTCGAACGAAAAAAATGTGTCTTACCAAGATTATCACATGATTATAGATATCGTAGTTCATTTAAAATATGAAGTGAAACTTGTAGAATGTTACAATTACGCGAAATATCATTGCAGTATTTATTGCACAAAAAACGTAGTTAATCTATTCGATCGTGGTGGCAAAATCAAAATATTGAAACATCCAATCATGCATGTTTCGAATTTATTCACAGATTACACTCGTTTGTGTCAAATAGATTGTGGATCGAATTTGCTAAAAGGTTAAAAGTCATTATCAATTATTACCCATATCATTCTAATGACGACGATGATGATAAAAAAATGATGGTTTTATCGAAATACGAAAAGCATAAAATCCTTCTTTTGAAAAAAATGTCATCTCTTTCCTATAATACGCACGATCATAATAGACGAGAAGTATTCGTTCATTCAGTTAATGATGCTATGAATAGAATGTGTTGTTATAATAAAACGCAATATATAAAAAATACTAAAAATAATACGAAAAAAAATAACAGAAAAAAAGATAATAGAAAAAAAATAAGAATAGAAATTTTTTTTTATATATAATAATTATGAGTAAAACAAACGATTACAGGGAACCGAGAGCTTGGTTTCTTCGAGGAGTGCTGTGCAGAGCTTACATGATCTGTGTGAATGAACAACTTCCTTGCGTCTCGCATGAAAGATGCCTCAGCTGTCAGGATGAGAGAGAATTTAACCACGTTTATCATTCGTGTTTTACAATGGAATGGGAAGACATCGTCACCCCGTATATTCATACCCGCATTGAAATACGTCCGACGTGACGACGTGATCGAATGTTGGAAGCAATTCGTGTCTTGCATCAGAGAACCCAAACCCACTAATTCAGAAGACTTGAAGTCAGTGCATTGAGGTCTCACCACCGAAGACAGGGGATGCATTTTCGAATTTTTGTTGAAAAGGGTGTGACCACTAAAAAAAATTTTTTTTCTTAAATAATAAGGGATGAAAATAAAAACAAATACATAAAAAATAATAGATATAAATGAATAAATAAATAAAAAAATGAAAATGGAAACTTGAAGTAAAGAAATCTATCCATCAAAAGAGAAGTTGAGTGTCGAGCCCATGACACCTTTTCTACCACCACCACCACTAGAATGAGCAGACAGTGATGACGTGGGGCAGAGGTATCGAATCGAACAAATCAACAGAATTCAATCATATCTGATGCTAGAGAGAGATTCTCGTCATTCACTCAATAAGAAATATTCGAGATTAGAGAAATTTGTGAATAGTGTGGATTTGACTCTCATCGTGACCTCTGTGGGTTTGAATGTTGCTGGAATCAGTCTATTATCGGCTGCCATCATTGCTCTTCCGGTCGTGTTGGCCATAGAAGGATTGGCTTTGACTGTCGTATTCGTTAGTACGATCGGAAATTTAATCACTAAGAAATTATCTGTAAAGGCCAGGAAGCACAATAACATCAGCGTTTTGGCCAATGCAAAGACTGACACCATGTCATATAAGATCTCCCTGGCATTGAAAGACAATAGGATTTCAGACCACGAATTCCTCGACAGATTGAACGAAAAACAAAAATACGAAGTCATGAAAGTGAATATAGGAGTCAAGAGTTGTCAGGTCATCAATGAAGAATTGAAGGATTCTCTCATGGAAAAAGGTAGGGAAGAAACAAGACGATCATTTCGTAAATTGTTGGATCCGAAAAAGAGTCCGGAAGCAATCGATTGAAAAAAATATATATATATAAAAAAGAATAAAAAAAATAAATTATATATATAAATTTTTAAAAAAATACGAAAAAATAAATAATTAAATATATACAAAAAAACAACAAATGTATTGCGTTAAATGCAAGAGAGTTACCGATACAGTTAACGTTAAAAAAGTACTGACAAAAAAGTCCCATGCTCGCAGAACGTGTAAAGTGTGCAGTTTGACCAAGGTGCAATTCATCAAATGTGGAGCTGGCCTGATGAATAAAATGACTAATAATCTACCCTTCAAAATGCCCCTGCCAGGACATCAATTCACAGCACCCGGCACAAAATTAAATAAGAGACTGAATCGAGATCTGTCTCCTATATCTTGGAGCAAACCCATTAATAGGGTGGATTCGGCTGCTTACTCTCATGGCCTGTGCTACGCTAAACATCCAGATGTTGAGACTCATAATTGAATCTGTGATAAAAACATGTTGATGCAAATGAAAAATATACTGAAAAATATACGTCGATTAGGATGGGGTGATAAAAAAAAAAGTGTCCAGAAAAATTATTAACGAATGCATTGGCGAACGAACTACACAAGCCTGTCATGTATAAATTTTGAAGGACAAGGGTGTTCATGAAGGGTTGGTATCAGATCTGGTTGGCTGATCTGGTCGACATGAAATCAGTTTCGAGATGGAACAAGGGCATTAAATACATACTGACAGCCACTGACGTGTTTTCGAAATACGAATGGATAAGACCTCTGAAGAATAAATTGGGAGCTTGCGTGGCCGAGGCTCTGAAGAGCATATTCGCATTGTCTTCTCGAAAACCAGATAAATTGTGGGTGGACAAGGGGAAGGAATTTTACAATGCTCACGTTCATCTATTGGTCAACCTCTATTCTGTCGAAAATGAAGGGAAAGCTAACGTGATTGAATGTTGGGATAGAACCTTGAAGGAAAAAATGTACAAGTATTTCAGGGCCAATAAGATCAAGAAATATATTCAACGTCCTAGACTAACTGTTCGAAGAATACAACAACACGTAACACAGATCGATCAAGGTGACGCCTGCGGAAGCTAGCGATCCTCAAAACGAAAAATGTGTCTTTGCAAATCTCTATCCCGAAAGGATTAAGATCAAGGTGTCTAGACCACCGAAATTTGCAGTTGGCGATCGAGTGAGAATCACTTCTTATAAGTTACTCTTTGTGAAAGGTTACTCTCCTTGATGGACCGAGATTGTTTAAGATTATTAGAATATTTTACACAGATCCAGCGACTTACCAAACAGAAGTGTTAAAGGATGATGAAGATGGCATCAGAGAAATCATTGGAACATTTTACGAACAAGAATTGCAGAAGACGGCGTTTTAAAAACGCTTCACTTTTGTTTTTACCCCCATATATAGTAAGAAAAAAATAAATAAAATAAAATAATAATTTAAAAAAAAATTGATAATAAAAAGAAGCAAACAAATTATTACAAACAAAAAAACATGAGGAATATATTAGATATAACCGAAGTCTATTGAGAGACGAAAGCATTCAAGAATTCGAAGTTCATGAGTATGAACCCGTGACTGGAACCAGTCTGAACAATGCCGGTGAGATAAGAATCAATGTCGAGACTCAAGATCTGTTTATCCACCCCAGCAAAAGTTACAAAGTGATACAGGGACGTCTCACCAAGGAAAACGGAAGCGATTATGCTGATGACGACAAAGTCACTCTAGCCAATAATGGCATGATGCATCTGTTCAGTAATATAAAATACATGCTCTCGGGACAAGAGATAGAATCCGTGTTTCAACCCGGTCAAGCCAGCACGATCTATGGAGTCTTGACGTATCCAGACGATTTTTCGAAATCTAAAGGACTCAATCAATTGTGGGTGAAAGACACCATCGCCGACATTAGCGCAGCTAATGCTGGTGCCGCCACGAGATTCGACTACATCGTCAAGACGTCGAGACCCAGAGGAACGTTTTCGTTCAGGATACCTCTGAAACACATATTCGGATTCGCAGAAGATTACAATAAGGTTTCTCAAGGATTTAAACACAATATGACATTGATTCGAAAAGGAAATGACGAAGCCATCATGAGACTCCCCGATGCAGGTAAGATAATCTGAACAAGATATCTTGGTTCGTTCCGCATGTGCTGCCTTCATTCGCGGAGAAAGTACATCTCTACAAGATTATAGAATTGAAGATTGGAGATTGACCATGAAATCTGCTTTGGAAAGACCACGATTTATCGTAGTGGCATTTCAGACTGATAGTGACAGGTCTCAAGAGAAACATCCTTCTGTGTTCGATCATTGTCATTTGAGAAACATGCAGGTATTTCTAAATGCCACGAGATATCCAGCCATCAGTTATAACACCTCTTTCGATAAGAACAACTTCTGCAGGCTTTACGGCAATGCCGCCGATTTCAGAAAGAAATACCATCGAATGGACGAATTGATGAGAAATCCTAACTTCACTCCCACCAAATACAAATCGATGTATCCCCTGCTCGTATTCAACGTTAGTAAACTTAGCGAGCGACTCAAGAGTAGCATCTTAGACATTCAGATCAAGATGCAATTCAACAGGAACGTGCCAAAGAGAATGAGGCTTTTGCCCTAGCCCTGTCAGATAGAGCATTAGAATTCGAATCAGTCCATCATTCAATGAAAAAAAAAATAATAATTTAAAAAAAAAATTAAAACACCAAAATAAAATAATTAAAAATACCAAAAAATTATAAATATAATTGGATTTTGAGAAATTGAATATTCAATCTCTTAAAATCCAATTATATTTTTATTTTATTTTGAGTTGTCTCCCCTACATCACAAAAGTGATTATATATATTTCAAATTTTGTTTTGTTTTCACTGTTTGTTCAGAGGATCGAGTTTGATCAACAGGGAGACCACGGAAGTAGCGGCTTCGGGATTATTGGTTTTCATCTTGAAATTGATCCTATCCCCCATCTGCACCTTGAGAGGCATACTGAAGATGCTAGTGTTCGAGTGTTGATCCTTCATCTTTTTGGCACTGTACCTCTTATCGGTTTGCACACTGTTCACCATGAGATTAACGACCGCTCTATTGCTCGAGTCCATAGAAGTCAGTCTCTTTCGAATAATCTCGCCTGCCGCTGGCATGGGATATCCTATCTGACCATGCAACATTCAGTTACCTCTGTTTCCGAAGGATCATTTGGCTTTTTCCACTTCTAACGTGCTGCTCTCCATGGCCCAAATGGTGATCAGTTGTCTGGTGTATTTTATCTTTTCCACGATGGAGATCAGAGTGCAGGCATCCACCATGTGTCCTTCCATGTCCAGTTTGCCTTTCATGATATCACCCTTTCTCCAGACCGTATGTTTGTCCAAGTACTGTCTGCTGACCACACTGGAAGTGAATTCCGCTTTGTCATCGAGAACGAATAGATTGTAATCGTCCATGCCAGCCTCCTTGGTTCCTCCGGATTTTTTGTTCAGATACAATTCGTTGACTTGAGATTCCAGATAGGATTGAGAATCCTGTTGGGCAGAATCCACATAGCCTTTGTTGACCACCGTCGAGTCTTCATCCGCATCATCAATCTGGAACCGATTCAATATCTTGTTGAATCCCGCATCCAGATCCGATTTCATTTTAGCTCGTCGATGTTATTCTTTCTCAGTTCCGAGTCTACGTATTGTTTGGTCGCCGCATTGTTGGGATTCCTGGGAACGGGCATGTTAATTATCTTGTTAGAATTTTCCTTCAATTCGGACTGCATCACTTTAGAAATGTTGCGATCTCTCAGATGTTTACTGAGTCTCGCGTGGGCGTCGTATGCATATCTTTTAGAGGTGGCATTGGTCGAATTTCTAGGATCTGCTACATTCACCACTCGTTTAGATTTCAAGTTGGGATCATCCGTCATGTCTTTATTCATGTAATTATCTCTCATCATCTGCCAGAAATTTTCGTCTCCTCTATCGACATATTTTTTAGTCGTGGCATCTGACACATCGATCGGTTCGGGAAGATTTAGATTTTCTTTTTGTTTAAGTTTAAAGGTTCTTCTCAAGGTTCATATCTCTGGACGTATCATTCGTCCAAGTTGGCAATGTCACCACCACAAACAAATCTGATCATTTTTCTTTTCTTTCTAGAGGACCCTTCATTATCGTCAGCATGACCAAATTTATCAACCTTCATGTTTTGTTTTGTTTTGTTATTATTATTTAATTTTTTTGTTTTTATTTTAATAACTTTATTTTTTTTTATATATTCTTTATTTATATATCTATCTATATCAATTTTTTTCTTTCTCCTCCTTTAATGTAAATCATTGGGAATATCCTGAATGTGATCTTCCGACCATCTCTTGAGAATGTAGAGACACAGGTGACCGCAAAACACTCGATCCGGCGCTTGCACTCGTTCAGTACTGCAAATAACTGATGTTAAATAGTTCCTTATTTCTATTGGCGATGAGATTCCATAGCTATCAAAATAATAATTTTTATTCCGATTCGAAAACCACGTGACCCAATGCGTACCCTCACCTCCGATGTCGTCCAAATTTAAAATTCCACATTCCAAATCATCTTTTTTTCCTCAATAAGACATCTCTAGAAAACACGCCTCGAAAATGTTTGATTTTTAAATCTTTTGCCACCTTCGACAGATCAATGTTGGATAGGGGTTCGTTGGGTAAGACGACACCTTCTACGGATATGTGTTTTATTTTCTTATTCATAAATATGTTTTTTATTATTTTTTAATTTTTTTAATGTATAACTCACGAGTTTTTTTTAACCCTTTACCCAACGTAACGGCCAAAACCGGCCAGCACTATTCTCAAAAATCGCCAATTAATTTTCAAAATATTTTCATTTTTTGTCTCAAAAACATAGGTTATGACCCCTCGTTGGAACGAGCTCGTCGAGCTCGTTCCAACGAGGGGTCATAACCTATGTTTTTGAGACAAAAAATGAAAAAAATTAGTTATTCAAGAATTTTTTTTGCAAGTGTCGTCTGCTTTTCATGTTAGGTAAAGGGTTAAACTTACAACATTTTGATGTCTTTAATCATACTACATTCATCCTCTCGATTTTGTTGTTGAATTATCGCAGAATAATAATGTCCAAGTGCAAAAGTGTGTATTTTATCCTCACATATAATTCTCTTATCGTCGTCGGTCGTCAACACAATCCTATTGATTTCTTTGGTGTACATCTCATGGTTTTCGCTTTGAATCGCAGTCATCTTTTTATACACACTTCGAAAAGACACTCTTTATACTCGTCGAAAGTGATGTTTTTATTCGTCACACACGCTTAAACACCTTTACATCTCTTGATCTCTTCACTGTTGAGGTGATAAGCATACAATTTTGGTCTCAAACCCACAAATTCAGTGATCTGTCTTCCACCACTCTTTGAATTCACCCAACACCTTTTTATTGACACCTGTTGAAATCTTAGATGGGTGATCATTGGGATAATTACTCGTGTCGAACCATTCATTCACGTCTGGTGTTATGTCCTCGTAGACGTCTCTAGTCTCTATCTCAAAAGCCAGACTGTCCATGTCGGTGAACAATAGTTTGGATTTCGAATCAAATTTGGATTTGACGTAATCATAGTGAAACTCATACATCAACTGCTTGCTGACGACTGAGATGACCGCTCCGAGATAAGAGGGCTTGTCAAACTTCAGATGGATTTGACGTAATCATAGTGAAACTCATACATCAACTGCTTGCTGACGACTAAGATGACCGCTCCGAGATAAGAGGGCTTGTCGAACTTCACATGCACCTTTTGCATGTGTACGGCCACTAGAGTTTTGTCCAATATGATTCTATGTTGATAATTGGGTTTTGAGATTAATTTTCTAGACCTCTCTTTAGACGTGATGAGTTGAACATTGATTCTATTCCTGTTTTCCATAGATTTTCTGTACACGCAATTGTTCATGAGTTTGTTTGTAGAAATCTTTTTTGAAGTCACCCTCAGCCTCCATTCTTAACTTCGTGTTGAGATCGATGTATTTTTTCATCCAAGGCTCCTCATCGAACTGAATGATTCTATGCATGTCTATTAATTTCATCCTGCGATCGATGTAACATTTCAGATTTTCACAGTAGACCACGTACTTGCATTTGTGATTTAAATTGGGAATGAGTTTTTCAATGCCGTTCACTTCCATTCGTTCAGGAGCCAGCGGATAATCGTTGTGTAGATCATGTAACGTTTCCAGATAGTCCAAATCGACCTCTAGAATACACGGATAGTGTCTTTATATTTGTTTTTCTTCCCACGTCTCGATCCATTTGAAATTTCCGATCTGTAAAGGATGACTCATAGCCCAACCATACAAATCAATTATTAGCATCCCAATACTGTATGTATTTACTCGTTTTTTCCGAATCGAAATCTTTTCCCATGTGAGAATTATTAGCTTTAGCATATCTGGTGGAAATCATAGAGACGCCACCCCTCACAGCCTTTTCAAACATGAGCAACATGCTGACATCTGTTAATAATTCCAATCGGACTTCGGTCATCTTCAAAAGAATATCCCTGCCAAGTCCAGGTGCTGTTAAATACCAAGCCGCATCTAGTTCATAATATCGACGACACACTCGTCGAAAATTTTCGAACACGTCAGCCAAGAGAAGCACGTCGGTTTTCAGATAGAGGTCATGATAATCTCTCATGGATTTCATGTCGAACAATCTCCACATTTTTTGCGCATGTTCATAATCATTATCGGAAATGTGAGACTGGTATAATTTCGAATATGTCCTTTAGGAGGTAGAGCGGTGTCATCGAATTTCTTGATATCACTCATGTAATCATAAGGGTAGATGCCTTTCCTCAACATGACATCCACCAATTGTTGTCGATGATCAAAATGTTTACTCATGATTTTAAATTTCTCCCTATTCAAACTGTTGACTAATTTTTCCAGACTGGCTGACATGAATTTATAACTGTCAATGAAATGTATCTCTCTATGGATGGGAATCGTTTTCTCATTCGATCCATCGACGTCTATCTTTTTACAAACAACCTTCCATTTAGTGAAGGTAATGTATTTTTCATCGCTTTGGATGATGCAGCCCAACTCTCCATCCTGACAGACATATTTTTCACGAACAGGTGACTGTTGTAGCCCGAGAGATTGTGAAATATCACTGGATAGAATTGAGCATCTTGAAATCTTAAATTACATTTGTTGTGAGCACGGAACAGACCCGTGTAGTGATCATGATCTCTAACTTTTTTATTACTGTCAGACTCATTAACGAATGGTTGTCTACAGATGTAACATTCGGTGGTTTCCTTGTATTCTCGCTGTTGCTCTGGCTTGATGCTCTTGTCTTTAGATATTTTAAATTTGTCATATAATTCTTGAATTTTCGATTCTAACTCTTCCACAAGTTTTTTAGTCACGTCGTCGCATTCAGAACGTTTAGTGTAGACGAATGGACCTGTCGATTCTCGATCATCAAAAGAACATTTCACATAATAACAATAGCCCGAAGGTACGTGGTTCTGATATTTTTCGGTGTAACTCCTACACTCGTCAGGCTGGCAAGAATTCATTTTTGTGGTGAACCATTCGAAATCGGCATAGATGACGAATGGCGATTCTAATCTTCTATTGTGGTTGTGAAAGTGCACTTAAGTATTAGGTTTAGGCATATTGATGGCAATGCTTGGCTTTTCGTTGCAATATTCCCGATGACTCATCAACGATTCTTGATGATCGAACGAATTCATGCAGTTGAGACAGAAAAATCTCCCGCTATTATGTTTAGTAGTCTGCTTCGACAGCAATTGACTCATATTTTTAAAACAGCAATAATGTTGATTGTCACTCTCGGAAATTAATAACAAATTAACAATCTTTTCTCTCTCTTTGTGCGAAGTCAGTCTGAGAGGATAGACTATTCGTTTTTTATAGTCTTCCTCATATCCCAAGACGTTCATGGCCACAGTGGGATTTAGTTTTTCAAAATGCTCAATGTCTTCCAACCGCGTCGAGAAAGGCACCCCCGTCCAATTGAGATTTTTTCAAGTCTCCACATACTTGGAAACTCTGTCAGTATGCTGTTCTATGGGATATAAGGCTGATGTGATCGGCCATTTGAAACACTCGCTATCATCTTTATTTTTCACGTTAATCACATCATGTTTATTATATACGAAATAAGGCAATTTTATATAGGAAGACGTTCTCCAAGGATCGTGTCTGTCCACGTTAATCTCGAGATTCAATACATTCTCGAACATCCAACCATTTCTCTTGAGATTATAATGAGCCATAGATTCCAAAATCTTGTCTTTCATCACTTCGTAAACATCGAATAATTCATCGTCTCTAAACACAGTCTCGTTTTTAGATTGGAAATAGGCATCTTCCACCACGCTCTCACCCATGTTCGCGTCAACCCTTTTCATCAGACAATCCAACATCATTTTTATTTTTAGACCCCTTTCTAGATGTTTTCAAAATACATCCAACACTCCACCCTTCGCCCGTTCCATGAATGATTTGGGATCAAGATTTGCGAGACAGGGAATCACGTCAAAAGTTTTAAAATATCCTTTAATGGCGACATCTCGTTCTACCGGAATCAACAATTTCTCTAATGCTTTGAATAAGATCCCTTTATTGCATCGAGTCCCTTTTTTCATCCAGAGCTCTCAAGACTTCACCAAACGTTTTTTTTTTCTTACGAATCATCATCTCGAACCGCATCGCTTTTCTTTTTTTTCATTCTCTTTTGAAACCTGCCGGTCCATTTTTCATTTAACAGACTTCTTCTTAGTTTCCACAGTCGTTTGTCGACATTGTTTCGTAACTGCTGGCTTCTCATTTTTTCCATGATTCGCGTTTTTGTCACTGCCGTAGATCTTTCATCCACTCCCTTTCCATCGAGTAAATGACCAATGCATTCCTCTTTTTTCTTGTATTTAACACCTTTCAAATTCAATAACTGATGTACTTTGTAATACAAAAAACATTTAACACATAAAAAAAAATTAAGATGATTAGGTACATCGCATCTGAACGTTCATACCTTCACCTAAAAAAAACATTTGATGACTGAGTCCCATCAGTAAAAAGCAAAAAAAGTAAATAATTGCATAACATAGAAAACCAGTACTACTTTGCTTTCCCAATTCATTCCAAACAGAGGTAAACAGTCGCTCACCCCAGATTCACATTTTTCACTTAATTCAGTAATGAATGTAGACGTTTTAAAACGTGGTTATATTTTATAGTGCACACTTCAAAGTAAGGAAAACATCCCGTTATTTTATTATACAAACATGAACAATCTAAGTGGTGAAAGCAATCACGCTCGATTGAAATATTAATCGAGCCTGAAAACATTCACAACATTCCTCAAGATAAAAAGAAATGAAAATGCACTTTTAATTGGTTTTTTTTTTAATTTAAAAATCTGTCTATAATGGACTTCATAATTTCATGTACATGACGAGAATATTCATCTTATAAAAATTTTCTCCTCGTTGATAGATCCATTGGAATATCAAATTCACTCTCTCAAATGTTCGTCTTTCTCCAGGGATTAAATTCAATTTGTGAATAAGTTCTTTGGAAATATTCGGATACATGTTACTCCCGTAGAACAGCGATAAATCGTCTGGGTCGAAATTTTCTATCTTCTCTGAGAGGATGGCTAACAGATCGTCTTGACATCTGTACATTAAATATAGGGCGACTTCGATCAATTTCAAAGGTAAGACACATTTCTCATATTCCTCTGTCAAACCACTAGTTTCCACGTCCTTCAATTTAATGGCATCTTGGGATTGCAATCGATAAATTTCAGTGTCAAACTTCGAATATCTTTTGACCCTCTTCAATTTTAATGCAGATTTTATAGGTGTTGTGGAGGATTTCATCACTGATTATTTTTTTATAAAATATTAAATTTTGTGTTTTTTTTTAAATGATAATAATTATTAATTGTAAATTATTAATTGTAAAAATATTTTGTTTTTGTTTTTTTCTTCTCATATATATGTAAAAAATAAAATAACAACTTTTTTCCATTTTTTTTTTCTTTAATGACAAAAACACTTTTATCATCATTCGTCTCACAACTCATAATAGACACATCTTCAATCGAGATCCCATCCCATATTATTTTCGTAGTCTACTCGTCGATACCTTTAATTTGATAGGTCACACGACTACCTTCTTGAAACTGTTGATTTTCAGATGATCATAACCCCCACCCCCAAGTGAAATGGAAAAAAAAATCATTTTCGTACTCTCCTCGATGAGCCCTTCAAAATGATACATCACATGCCTGGCTTAATGAAAAGGAAGATGTTTTTCGGCTCTGGCCGTGACTTCACCCCCACAGATAGGGTTGAAAATATTATTTTCATAATCTACTTGTCGATACCTTTAATTTGATAGATCACATGCCTAAGCTTCATGAAAATATGATGTTTTTCGGTTCTGGTCGTGGCCCCACCCCACAGAAAATTGACATGTTGCATTCAATTTTCTGATTCACACCCGAGGGTGCCTTTCTGAACAACTTAACAAACCTTTTAATTTTTTGCAATCCCTCCCATCGATTCCCTAACCTTTTCCCCCGTTACATCTCGAGGACGTGTAAATTCACAAAACCAAAAATCTTTTTTTTTTAATCGGGATCCACCTCCCCCAATCCCACAGATCGTCGTAGTTGTCCAGCTAATCTAACAATTCCTAGACTCGCGTGCTTGATCTCAAACGATCGAGTTCTACTGGGCCAATTTACGAATTCGTCAGTTGAATTGGATTGTGTTTTTCCCATGGGAATCAACGTTCAAGGTCGAGTTTTATCGGACCAATTTAAGAAATCGCCGGTTGAATCGGATTGTTTTTTCCCATGGGAATCGACGATCGATCGCATATTTTTTCTAACCCGCGATCACAAAAAAGCAGTGTCTTTTTGGAATTTTTCCCAATGGGAATCTCAGTGCTAATCTGTCTCCGGTGACAATCGTGCAAAATCCTATTCGGGGCATGTCGAAAAATTCACCCAATGGGAAAATCAGTGTTAAATTTATCAAAAAGTAAATTTTTGAAACCAATGAATTTTTAGACATATTCGAGAAATTCCATCGAAAGTGGCCCAAAAATGTTCGAATTTTAAACATTTTCTTGGAAAAACCCGGGATTTTCGGGGAAAAATTTAATTATTTTTGGGAAAAACCCAACATTTTCCAAGAAAATCAATATTTTTACCAGAAAAATTTGGGTTTTTCCCAAAATAACTCAATTTTCTGGACCACAAAAATTTCTGAACCAACATGATTCGTGGTGGTCCAGAAAGCTCACATTACACCTACTATTGAATCCTCATTTAGTTTTTACTGATTTAGTGTTCATAGATCAAACCGTGCTTGAGATATGAGCATACCCGTTTTTCAATATTTTTGGCACTTCCCAATTTTTGAGTTTAAAAATACATGTATGAACTTTGGGGATTCATTGAGACGGATCATAAAATGAGATTTCTAGCAATTCAACAAATGCACTTAATGACCCCTGAATGATCTCACTCAGCTTGACCCATATTTGACCTGTCATTGAGTTTTGACTCATTAGATGTTGATCTCAGGTCCATACCATGCTTGAGATATGAGCGTTACCCACTTTCAATTTATTTGGCTACTTTTTGAGTGTAAAATTACATTATGAACTTCCGGTATGCATTAGGAGGTCATGGATTTCCAGCAATTCTAAAAATGCACTCAATAACCCCACGGTGGCCCCAGTGACCTTAAAACCCATATTTTCAACTTCCATTGAGTTAACACTAATTTGGTATTAGCCGTAAGTCCAGAGGTCATATCATGCTCGAGATATAAGCGTGATTCACTTTCAATATTTTTGGCCCCCGCTCATTCTTTTGAGTGTAAAAATAAATGCATTAGTAGGTCAAAAATGCGATTTTCAGCATTTCTGAAAAATGCACTCAATGACCCCCGGATAACTTCAGTGACCTTGACCCACATTTAGAACATCCATTAAGTTTCGACCCATTTGGAAGAAGAAAATAAACAAACAAAATATACAAACACAATTGCCTGTGTGTTTCACACAGACTAAATGTAAAGCAAAAAATGTGTATTTTAAACATTGAAGAGGTGCGAGAAACCCAAAGTAAGCTTTGTGTGTTGTATGCCTACCATGTAGTAAAGGCACATAACCTACCACTGATATATAACTAACCCGTTCAACTCTGGTGATATCTTCCATGCCAGTTCAATGCAGCAATTAGAATAGTCCATATTCATTATTTGGGGTAGACCAATCAATATTTTCAACGACGTGCAGGCTCGGGGCTGCACGTTGAAAAAATATTAATTGGTCTACCCCACACACATTTACTGAACAGCCATCCTATTTAATGACGTTACGACATATCATTTTCCGTGCCAGAAAAAAGGCCGCTCGGATTCAAGGGGTTAACAGTGTGTGGGTGCCGTCTTATGATCGCGCTCCCTAAGTTCGAGATACCTTCTACGTCAATGAAAGGTTATATACAAATGTGGATTAAATTAGGGTGGACACGAATCGTATTCATAGTTCATCATCCTGCTCTTGCATAATGTTTAGAGAGAACACTCAGTTTCTTAAATTTCATCGTCGATCAATTTTAGCTTCGGTTATTTCGGTCACATTAAATAAAAGACAATACTGTGATTTTTTTCCAGCTGATCCTTCAATGGGTGGTGATAATCCAGAATTGACCGCAGGGTATCATGTTTTTCCATTCACGTATCAACTACCAACCTACCTACCATCATCTTTTGAAGGAGAATGGGGACATGTACGCTATATTATGGAAGCAAACATAGACAAACCGTGGAAGTTTGGTCATTCAACCCAAAAAATGTTCACCGTCGTCTGCTTGTTGGATTTAAATCAGGAGCCAAATGCTGCGGTAGGTATTTGCTTGTCAAGTATATGTATATACACCTTGCCTCCTAGAAGCTTTCATTTGCTTTAACCCTTTACCCAACGTAACGGCCAAAACCGACCAGCGCTATTCACATAAATCGCCAATTAATTTTCATTGTTTTTTCTCATTTCTCGTCTAAAAAACATAGGTTATGATCCCTCTTTGGAACGGGCTCGTTCCAAAGAGGGACCACAACCAACGGTTTTGAGACAAAAGATGAGAAAAAATAGTTATTCAAGAATTTTGTTTGCAAGTGCCGTCTGCTTTTCATGTTAGGTAAAGGATTAAAACGTCAAATAAGAAAGAAGACGGCCAGATATGGGACCATTTTATATGGGTCTACAGGTCTCATCGTTCGAACGCCAATGACGATATTTTCAGTCCGATGCCGATGGGATTCGCGGCGGCAGATTCAATTTCGTACTCAACCGCATACACGTGCTGATGTCATTGCGTTCCTATATTAATTTTCTCTCCTACAAACGCATCCGGTATAAAAATAAAGCATCGGACCCTAGATTCGTTGCCCCAACCGCAAACATGTGTACCTAGCTTCACTTACAAACCATGCGGCATGTGCTGCGTGACCTAGACCCATATCTCCAAGTTTCGAATTTGAAGCCAAAAAGCCTTCAGATTCGTCAGGGCCTTGATTTTTTAGAATTTTCCCGGGGAGGCCCCCATATCTTTGGCGGAGCTAGGATTCCCAAATATGGGGGCCTGGACAATATTCAGGGCATGTCTCGATGCCCGAAGAGACGAGCGGGGGTGGATCTCGGTAAGGCTGTTCCCCTCCTTTGAGTAGGGAAAAAGTTTGAAGAATATAGTTATCTAAGATTGATTCTGGGAAAACATTTGCTTCCAGCTGGAGGTAATTATCTGTACCAGGAAGACAGGGAATTTGCGGTGTGGACAGACATGCTGATGCTTATATCGTTCTCACGAGGAACAGATTCTCACACAGATCTTACACACGCAAAATGATTGGTGATTGTTTGAAGTTTCATAAATATGGAAATCTTTAGAATTACAGTCAAAAGTTACCCTGGCTCCAAATGTCGGATATGGTGTCACTGACTGTCACAAAATATCTTCTACGTGCCAGTATTTTCACTCAATCTTCCATATAAATGACTTAATAGCAAATGTGAAGAATATCCGTTCATTACTCAAGTTATAGTTCGGAAACCAAAATAAGTTTGGATCAGTGGATGGACGCCAGGGCAGATTTACACATACATGATCGGTTTTCAAACCATGATAATAGCCCATATTGACTTCGGAGTCGTGCTTGTGCTGCATTCCCAAACGAACTTGAACTATATAATGAACGTTCCCAACACTAAATGGTGTATCAGTAATTTTGCCTCAACACGGTTGTAACATGTGACTGGTGGGTGAATATAGCTGTATTAGGGTTTGGATTGGGGGGGGGGGGGGGAGCTGCACCTCGTAGACACCTCATAGCCCTGCCACTGCCTAGACCCGAACAATAGGAGAGAGGCACCCCTTCCTATAACCAGCATCACCCCCGGCCTGCGGCCTTCGGATACGCCTTCGGCACATTTCGGGGGGTGGGGGAGAACGCCTTACTCAAGTAAATCCGGAGGGAAGGGGGTGCCCTGACAGTCTTGGGCAACCGCTGATTGCTTTCCTTAAACGGAACTTCTATCATTTATTAGTCTATGTGAAACACACAGACTATTGTTTTTGTATGGTTTCTTTTCCTTTTCTTTTTTCTTTTTCTTCTACTTATTCTTCTGTCTTCTCGTCACTTCTTTGTCCGCATGATAACTCGAATACAAATCTACCTATCTCGCTTCTTTTTAATATACTGATAAATAATCACTAGTACTGGACTATCTTTGTTTTCCATGGTACTGGGCATTTGGGTGTTCTTATGGGTGTTTTGAAACGAGCTCCCGCTCATATCCTATGTATATAGTATGGCCTATGGATCTGTGGACAACGCCAAATAAATCGAAATTCGATGAAGGTTCAAAATATGGTCCAAGATCACTGAGATCACCCAGAAGTTTTTGAGTGCATTTGTCAGAATTGCTAGAGATAATCACATTTTATGACCCCTAAATGCATCCCCGAAGTTCATACAAGTATTTCTACTCTCACAAAAGTGAACGGGGACAAAAATATAAAAGTGACTTATGGATCTTGGACCAACACCAAATCAGTCGAAATGCTCTAGAGGTTCAAATGTGGGTTAAGGTCAATGAGGTCATCCCCGGCCAATGAGAGAATTTTCAGAGTTGCTGTAAACGGCTTTATATAACCACCTAATCCATTTCCAAAGTTCATACATACAAGTGGGCGGAGCTAAAAGTTATGAAACTAAAACACTTTCATACACAAGCATGGCATTACCAATTAACCTGGAACCAATACCAAAAAAGTCGAAAGTTGCGGGAGGTACAAAATATGGGTTACGGTCACTGAAGTCGACCAGGAGTCATTGAGTGCATTTTTCAGAATTGCTGGAAATTGCAGTTTATATCCCCCAAGTGCATTCCAACGTTTATGCATGTATACCCTCATTCAAAAATGTGAATGGAGGCAAAAAGTTTGAAAGTCGGTCACGCTATCTCAAGCATAATATGGCCAGTGGACCCGTAGTATCAATTGCGATGAATAACTCGAGAAACTGAATTTACTGTGATTAGTAATTTCAGTTCAGGACAATTTTCATCTGTTAGAAGTCCTACTTAACCCTTTGAACCTCGGTGGTATTTTCAATATCAGTTCAATGACAGCAATTGGAAGAGTCCATATTCATTATTTAGGGGTACACCAATCAATATTTTCAACGTGCAGCCCCAAGGCTGCACGTTGAAAATATTGATTGGTTTACCCCATGCATGTACTTAGCATCCACACTATTTAACGGAATTATGAAGTATCATGTTTCTGGACAAAAAAGCGACCGTTCTGGTTTAAACGGTCAATGCTCCTCTCCAGATACCGAAAATAAGATTGTTTATAATCTGCACGCCATATAGTTATACTTATTTTTATGAGCTTCACATTATTCTAAATCGATTGGCACTGCAATTAGTACAACATACTTTAAATGACAAAAAACTAAAAGGACGGACATTTCTATTAAAATACTACTTCTCCACAAGTACAATTCTTTCCAAAATTTAACGTTTCTGGAATTTAACCTGAACAATCTAAATCCATTATGCACATACAGAGATATCTGTGCTCCACTCCCAAGCTCTCGAGCCAACAGTAAAATTCTGTAAAGAATCCGACGCTATTAACCCTTTGAACTCTAGTAGTATCTTCCGTGCCAGTTCAATAGCAGCAATTAGAAGAGTCCATATTCATTATTTATGGTAGACCAATCAATATTTTCAACATGCAGCCTCAGCCTCGGGGCTGCACGTTGAAAATATTGATTGGTCTACCCCATACATTTACTGAACAGCCATACTATTAAATGACGCTATGACGTATCATTTTGCTGACCGGTAAACGGCCGCTAGGGTTCAAAGGGTTAAGATACTGCAATATTTCAGTTGGTCGGAACTGATAAATTCCATACTATTGGATTTTAAAAAAATGCCATAAACTTTCATTTTCTTCGAATTTAGGCAAGAAATGTTGCTCAGTCCAGACTTGATTTGACTTACTTTTTAATAACATTACCTTTAATAATGAAAACAGCCGTGGTTTTATAATTGCGACGCGAACTTAAATATTCCAGCCATTGAACCTCAGAAATACATTCATATTTGTTTTCTTTGTTTCCTTGTATTTCTTACTCGAGACTTGATTTGACCGAACTTCCAATGACTTTACCAATAATTATTAAACATACTTGTTAACTAAATAATTATGAATGAAACTCACCACAGCTGTAGGTTTAGGATTACGCCGTGCAGTTCCACAAATTGTGTTACTATTTCGATGTTTTCGGGATGAATGTTTTCAGGATGAATTAAATATAGAAAACTGTGGAACCAAAGAATATCATATCTTTATAAGTAATGGAATGGTGTATTAATTCAACAAACTCCACCAAATGTGGGTAAACAAATAGCCCTCAACAACGTTCAGAATCCTAGCTAAATAAGCAATTGTCTGGTCCATTTTGGTAATTAGATATATCCCAGTTCAATCGACCACACCCCCTAAACACCCCCCCCCCCCCCCCCATCACATTGAAAGTCTTTGAATCCCATAGTCACCAAGTAGTGTCATCAATGGTGATGATCTGCATAGGCAAAATGAGGATTCTGGAAGTTTGTGTAAGTTGTCAGATGTATTTAGATAATTTGATATACCCCCTTTCAATCGAACGCACCCTTCGAACACACGCCCGTTCTATTAGAGGGTCTGGGGTCACATAGCAACTACTTTCCACCATAGAAATCACATTGCGGCCTCGAGAAAACAAAATGGACTACGGAAACACGTGTCACCCTATCACCCTAATCACGCGTGCTGCGCATGCGCATTGACATCGCGTATCACTAAGGTAATGGCGTCACAACAATCCAACATGACGTAACTTGGCCACGTCGCATGAGGTCACTGCCGAGAGCACCCACCGAAGTCACCCTGACAATCATCCGAGACATACCACTTACTGACTATTATCATCCGAGACAACTCACTGATTATTGTAAAACACCTGAGAGGAAACCAAACGGTGTTTATTATTGGTTAACATTATTGACTAGCAACTTGCTCAAACACTGGAATATTTAAAATTTAAAAGTTTCGTTCTGAACTCTAAGCCTGTAATTAGCACTCGTATTTACAACAATATATGAAATGTGAATCAATCAAATGCATAATGAAAGGATCACTAAAATTAATGCCGACAAAATTAATAACTGCAACTGTGTCAATAAAATCATAAAACTATGTGACACAAATAATTATCAACACAAAAATAATTCATGGATGGCACTAGGGGTATGTGCTCCTACTACGGGGGTGGGGGTGTTGTCCTAGCAGTCATTTCGACTGGAGGGCAGTTGTACTTGCTGCCAATTCGACTGGGGGGGGGGGGGCAGTTGTCCTGGCTGCCAATTCTGCTCACGGTGATCGTCCTTGTCCATTTATTAACCCTCATAGATTTTCTTAGGGTGTTATGTCCACCTCTAAAAATCAAAAGAGTGAGAGTATTGTGTCAGCATCTGAACACGAGAGTGAGGGTATTATGAGGGGATGTTTTTCAAGGGGATTACACCCTTTCACCCTAAGGAGCTTTTATCTAAGGGATATTGTGTGGATGTCTGTAGGCCATCTTACATTTGTCAGTTATGCAATGGCAATTCCTTGGGTATAATCTACAATCCCTCATCTGACTTGTGCCGTCGAGTTTCATCACCATAGCTTGAAAACATGGTCACTGGTGGCCATCTTTGACTTTCTTGTTCAATCCTTTGGCCAACGTACATCTTACATATTTCGACCGATAACTTTTTAATTCCGTATGCGTGTTCAGAGTGGCATTTTCAGTTGTCTCCTCTTGTTCATTGGCAGTTTGTTTGCCTACAGCATGTACTCACATCTGGTCAGTACTAAATTCCATGTACAGGTCCAAAGTGCAACATCTCTACCCGGGGCCTTGAATTGCATTATCGAAACAGAAATAAACCTGGCCACCGATGGCCATCTTTGATTTTGCTGTTAAATCGTTTGGCCTTCTTTACAGATCACATCAACCGATCTTTCTTTACTTTCATATGCTTGCTCAGGACGACATCCAGTTATACGCCATCCAGAATCGCTATGTAAAATGATCATCTTTGAGGTCATTTTGGATTCTGCCGATTGCTCAATTGTACTCAATATGCAGTTACATATTCAGGTTCTCGGCAACATTTACATGTCGAATTTTTTGGTTGCCAAGTGGAATTTTTGTTCTGTGCCAAATAAAGGATTTTAGTGCCAAATGGAATCTGATTGTAAATTAGAACAAATTAACCACGTTGCGTCCTTTGCGTGCAACAATGCGCCATCTTCAACGCTACAGCATTGCAGATGGCGCCTTGGTGCATCTCAACGTGCGATATTTAGGAGATAAACGTCTCTTGTTTCGTCAGACATTTGGAAATATGACTATGGGAAACCATTTGTTAACGTTCTAATTGACCCACTTCAGGCAAATAGAGCACGATGAGAGTGAATTTACCTGAGATTAGAGCACGGAGCCGACCACCTCTCAGCCAATCAAATTACGGGTCCAGAAAGAACAACGAGGTCAAATTTAACTGATGAATTACAATTTAATTTAGTATCAGCTGGCTCTTTTAAATATTTAAGAAGCCAAAAATGATAAAAGATAGATAAAAAACTAAAAGGTAGTGAATAAATAAAAGGAGTATAGGTTGGACAAATTGACCATACTACTAGAAGCTTTGCTGGAGTAAGCAGTGTTACATTCCATAGAAACATGAGTTTTACCGGTGCAACTTTTTTCCTGCCCCAGACATCGGCTACATCCAATTGGGTCTGACATGTGATCTTCTTACTACATGTATACTACGTGTGTACCAAAGTATAGTAAAGTATTCATATATGCACGGGTATAGTTCTGGAGTATATAGTATGGGTATATGATGGAAATTGATGATGGGGTGTATTTATTCTTGACAGTTTTCACCGGTTAATGATGTTGTGATGTTATGAGATGCACACGACGTTATAGTGATGTTGGCCGCTGTTGTTGCCCTCTGTAAAATCCGCTATTACCGTGTTCAGGTCGGGGAGTGTCGTATAGTATGGGCATCATATATCCCTGCAGGTTCCCTATTAACCCTTGGTACTACTAATCCACCTAATGCTTTATATTATCGTATGGTTGATATAAGGAGTACGGAGTGCTATGTCACGTGGTATTGTGGGGTAGGCGAGGGTTAATGCATGGTTGCCTGGTGCGATAGTATAGGTTGGGCGACCTGTACCCCTGCTGGTTCAACGTTAGCTCTTAGTAATCATACAATTATGTAGGGGTGGTAAAAAATGAATATAGTATGGGGTTACTACAGTAGAAGTTGATCATATGGCAAATGATAGTGACTATGGGAAAGTCAGAAGTAGTGGTCAAATGGCTATGAAGGTCATGGTGGTCCAGAAGCCAGAATTCGATCAGGTGTTAGGAGCGAAAACTATTCTCTAAAAGGTATCCTCTAAAAAGTATCCTTCAATAAATATCCTCCAGCACTATATCAGGATGTCATATGTATCCCCCAGTACTCGCATTTGCATGTTTATTAAGTTGTGCGCGCATTGTGTACTAGCACATATCAACACTATGCTGACAT
Source organism: Pictodentalium vernedei (assembly GCA_031216915.1). Lineage (NCBI taxonomy): Eukaryota > Metazoa > Mollusca > Scaphopoda > Dentaliida > Dentaliidae > Pictodentalium > Pictodentalium vernedei. The sequence continues at coordinate 319,861,230 of CM062293.1, read as the reverse complement.
GTGCATGTGTGCTGTTGCACAATGCGTCACAATGTGTGCACAACACATTAAGCAGATAGGCACATGATGGGTGTGCTGATGTGTGTTTGTTTGCTACATTAAGAAACAACAAATGAAATGATTTATGGTAATCAGATCAAATGGATATACTGTTAATTCACTTGACCCATAACAAAGAACAATTATTAGGCTTTTCCCTCTGGAAAAGGCTATTGTTTTTCTTCGGATTATTATTTTTTTTTTTTTTTTTTGGGGGGGGGGGGGGGGGGTTCCACACATTTTGTCCGTACGATTCAGAAGCCATTTTCGAACCGATTTTCACAAAATTTTGCACACTCATAGAGAGGCACAAAATCTAAAAATGTACCGAGGCGGAATTTTCGATTTAACCCTTATTTCGTCAGAATTGGCAAAAAACTGCCAAATTTGGGGTTTATCGGCACTTTCTCGAAACACGTCTGTAGATTTTTTTAAAACATTCATCATTGCTAGAACTGCCTGTGACACGACCATTGATACAACTGATATATTAGGCGATGCATATGGTAACTCTCCACAGGCTGCCAAACATCAAAATTTTGATGAAATGGGCTGTTTTGGGGCCCCACAGCACCCAAATGATACACGAAAGATAAACACAACTTCCTTTATTGGAAGTGGAATTCACCGAGGAGCATTTTTGTAAGTAATAAGGGTGTTCAGAAAACCAAGTGTTAACCCGTTTTGGGCTGGTTAAACAGCAATACCCCCCAAAAGCTCAAAACTTCACGTTTTCCGTGGATTTCTCTAAACGAGTCTTGTAGATTTTCAAGAAAAATTGGTCACTCTCAGGTCTTGGTGTGACATTACAAGCTGCATGGATAAAATATTCCGGTCAGCATTAGTTAACCCTCCCCGAGCTGTTAAACGTAAAAATTCTGATAAAATGGGCTGTTTTTAGACACCAACAGCACCCAAACGGTATACCACAGAGAAAGGGGCCTTCATTTATCGGACGCAAAATTGATCGGAAAAGATTTTTGAAAGTGGTAAGGGTATTCAAAATTTTACGTCTTAACCCATTTTGGGCTGGTTAAAGAGAGATACGCATTAAAATCTTAAAATACCCATTTTCTGTGGATTTCTCTAACAACATCTCGTAGGTTTTCAAGAAAAAATCGGCTATTTGCAGGTCTTGGTGTGACATTACAAGTTGCATGAACAAAATATTCCGGTCAGCATTAGTTAACCCTCCCCGGGCTGCTGAAGGTCAAAATTGTGATAAAATGGGCTGTTTTTGGACACCAACAGCACCCAAAGGATACACCACAAAGAAAAGTGCCTCCTTTTATCGCGCGCACAATTTATACGGAAACATTTTTGTAAGTAGTAAGGGTATTCAAAAGTCGACGCCTTAACCCATTTTGAGCAGGCTAAAGAGAGATATCCCTTGGAAGCTTTAAATTCCCATTTTCTGTGAATTTCCCTAACGGTAACTTGTAGGGTTTCAAGACAAATAGACTATTCGTAGGTCTTTATGTGACATTATAAGTTGCATGGACAAAATACTCCGGTGAGCGTTTATTAACCATCTACAAGCTGCCAAGCATCGTAATTTTGTTAACATGGGGCTGTTTTCAGACACGCACAGCACCCAATGTATACTTGAGAGATAAACATAATCTCCTTTGTTGGAAGTGGAATTCACAGAGGACCATTTTTGAAAGTAAGAAGGGTATTCCAAAAACCAAGCGTTAAGCTCTGTTGGGGAGGTAAACAGGGATACCCATCGAAAGCTTAAAAAATCGTTTTCCCTGGATTTCTTTACAAACAATTTGTGGGGTTTTCAAGAGAAAATGGCCGTTGATAGGTCTTGGTGTCATATCACCAGCTGCATGGATAAATTATTCTGGTAGGCATTTGTTAACCCTCCTTGGGCTGCTAAATGTAAAAAAAATGAAGAAATAGTCTGTTTTTGGACACCAACAACATCAAATGGAAATGCCACAGAGAAACGTAACTTCTTTTACCGGACGCAAAACTGAAAGGGAAACATTGATATTGATATTAACCCATTCTACCGTTAATGAGGGGTTTTACCTAAACATTTTTTTTATCAAACCCAAACCGAGTCATTTGAGACTACTATACTCACCTTTCTCATAACATCAATGAGGGAACTTCAGTGAGACAGTTAAAAACAATTCATCAGACACTGTGGGGTCATGAAAAATCATGGAATCTAATCTGGAAAAGCCATGATTCTTCAGAATCATAAAGTCTAGTTTTTTGGGTTTTTTTTTTTTTTTTCCACACATTTTTGTCCGTACGATTCAGAAGCCATTTTCGAACCGATTCTCACACAATTTGGCACACGCATAGAGGGGCAAAATCTAAAATTGTACCGAAGCGGAATTTTCGATTTAACCCTTATTCGCCGGAATTGGCAAAAAACTGCCAAAATTGGGGTTTATCAGCACTTTCTCGAAAAACGTCTTGTAGATTTTTTTTTAAACATTCCTCATTGCTAGACCTGCCTATGATACGACCTTTGATACACACGACATATTAGGCGATGCATATGGTAACCCTCCACAGACTGCCAAACATCGAAATTTTAATGAAATGGACCGGTTTCAGACCCCCACAACACCCAAACGATACCCGAGAGGTAAACATAACTTCTTTGATTGGAAGTGGAATTCACCGAGGATCATTTTTGTAAGTAATAAGGGTGTTCAAAAAACCAAGCGTTAACCCGTTTTGGGCTGGTTAAACAGCAATACCTCCACAAAGCTAAAAAATTCATGTTTTTCGTGGATTTCTCTAAACGAGTCTTGTAGATTTTCAAGAAAAAATTGTCACTCCCAGGCCTTGGTGTGACAATAGAAGTTGCATGGACAAAATACTGCGGTGAGCATTTGTTAACCCTCCATGTGCTGCTAAAAGTCAAAATAGTGATAAAATGGGCTGTTTTTGGACGCCAACAGCATCCAATGGGTACGCCACAAAGAAAAAAGCCTTCTTTTATCGAGCGTACAATCTATACGCAAACATTTTTGTAAGTAGTAAGGGTATTCAAAAGTCGAAGTCTTAACCCATTTTGGCCAGGCTAAAGAGAGAGACCCCTTAAAATCTTACAATTCCCATTTTCTGTGGTTTTCTGACTACTCGCAGGTCTTTGTGTGATATTACAAGTTGCATGGACAAAATATTCCGGTAAGCGTTTATTAACCCTCTAGAGGCTGCTAAGCATCGTACTTTTGTTGAAATGGGCTGTTTTCGGACACGCACAGCACCCAATGTGTACCTGAGAAATAAACATAATCTCCTTTGTTGGAAGTGGAATTCACCGAGGACCATTTTTGTAAGTAATAAGAGTATTCAAAAAACCAAGCGTTAACCCTTTTTGTGGTTGTCAATAGTGATACCCATCAAAAGCTTGAAAATTTATGTTTTCCCTGGATTTCTTTACAAACATCTGGTAGAGTTTTCAAGAGAAAATGGCCACTGATAGGTCTTGGATTACCAGTTGATAGGATAAATTATTCCGGGAAGCATTTGTTAACCCTCCATGGGCTGCTAAATGTGAAACTTTTGAAAAAAAATAGTCTGCTTTTGGACACCAACAACATCAAATGGGAATGCAACAGAGAAGCATAACTTCTTTTACTGGACGCAAAACTGACAGGAAAACATTTTTGTAAGTAGTAAGTGTATTCAAAAATCGAGGTCTTAACCCATTTTTGACTAGTTAAAGAGATATACCCCTTAAAAGCTTAAAATTCCAGTTTTCTGTGGATTTCTCAAAACAAAATTTCAAGAAAAATTGACCTTTCGCAGGTCTTGGCGTGACAGTTCAAGTTGCATGGACAAAATATTTCGGTAAGCATTTGTTAACCCTCCAGATGCTGCCAAGCACAGACATTTGGAGAAAATGGGCTGTTCTTGGGCAACCATAACACCAAATGTGTACCTGCGAGATAAACATAACCCCCTTCATTGGAAGTGGAATTCACCTATGATCATTTTTGTATGTAATGAAGGTATTCACAAAACCAAGCATTAACCCGTTTAGGGCTGATTACAGGTAGATACCCCTCAAGAGGTTAAAAAGTCGTGTTATCCGAGGATTTCTCTAAAAACATCTCGTAGATTTTCAAGAAAAAATGGCCATTCTCAGATCTTAGTGTGACATTACAAATTGCATGTACAAAATATAACTGGAAGCATTTGTTAACCCTATGCAGGTTCTCGAACATCAAAATGTTGATAAAATGGGCTGTGTTGGCATACCCACAGCACACGAATTTGAGAGGAGAGATCAAAATAAGTGGAAGTAGTATTCACTGAGAATTATTTTTGGAAGTAATAAGAGTTTTCAAAAAACAACACTTAACCCGTTTTGGGCTGGATAAACAATGATACCCATCAAAAGCTTAAAATTCATGTTCTCCCTGGATTTCTCTGAAAACATCTTGTAGATTTTAAAGAAAAAATGGCCATTCGCAGTTCTTGGTGTGACTTTACAAGTTTCATGAATGAATATTCCTGTTAGCACTTGTTAACCCTCTACAAGCTGCCAGACATCAATATTTTGGATACATTTGAGATAAAATGGACCATTTTCAAATAGCCACAGCACTACGTGGGTACGTGTCAAACAAACATAACTCCTTTTGTCGGTCATTAACTTGTTGGACGACGATATTGACATTAACCCACTCCACCGTTAATGATGGTTTTTACCTAAACAATTTTTTATCAAACTCTTGTCATTTGAGATTACTATCTTCACCTTTCTCATAACATCAATGAAGGGACTTCAGTGAGACAGTTAAAAACAATTCATCAGACACTGTCGGGTCATGAAAAATCATGGAATCTCATCGGGAAAAGCCATGATTCTCCAGAATCATAAAGTCTAGTTACACTTGTTATCTTTTGATTACTTTATAAGCGTGAATTCTGTCTCGCCTATGTCATCAGATAGAGGTTTATCGTAAACGACACCGACAAATCCTTTCAGACCCACTTAATGATGTATTTTTGGTGCCAAATTAATTTTTTTTTCTTTGCATTTGGCCCCAATCCCCACTCCGGTGGAGTAATTACTGGCCAGCACCCCCAATCAGTCATCTTGAATTTTTTTATGCTTGTCCTTGGCGATATGTATTTGTCGTCCCTTGAGTGCAAAAAGGGGTCTTAGCATTGCCGATGGCGCCTTGTTGCACTCATGGCGATGTCAGCTGACCAGTTTTGTCAAGTTTCGAGGAAAACAAGCTGCCAAGTCTAAGTTTTTGGATTTTATATTTTATTTTATAGCAAAAATTTTGACCTTTTTATTATTATATTTATTATGTAAAGTAAATTCTGTTGCCTTGTCAGATTAACATGATGTTTTATTTTCGAGTTTGGGTAGACATCCAGACATTATCTGTGGTTTTCAACGCCGAGACTTGAAAGACAAAGCCCTCTTGCTGATTTAGGAACAGTCTCATAGTGAAAGTTTACTTAAAAATTTAGTTAAAAATATTCCAATCATTTGTGTCAGATCTATTTACATTCTACGATATACCATTCTCACCTTTTCAATTGTTTCATAATTCCCTCTAGGTGAGTGCCTCATGCCACATGGGACCTATTTTTTCACTTCCGGAACATCGTGTTAAGTTTTTTATACTTACACGAGAAGCTGGATTTTATTCTCTCTATCAAAACCGTTTTATTTTTTCTTCAACAACACAACAACGTGTGGCAGATTTGACCATAAATTAGAACATTCCTGACTTATATCATCGTGAAAATGGATTGTTGATAATGTTATCTCCTCTGAAATTATTAGACGAGCGAGGAAAGGTCAACTAAGAAGCAGAAAATTGTTGAGAAAACACACATGACATTACGTCCCCTGAGTTCCAATGTGTTCTATGTGCCAGTAGGCACATAGAACACATTGGAACTCAGGGGACGATTAATAAGAAATAAAGTAAAGTTTCCTTTTGTTACTTTCATTAAACGAAAACAACACTCAGCAGGCCTCTGGACATTGTATAAAGTGTAAAACAGTATACAGCCGCTCCAAGTTGGAGTTTAAAGTGACGACGAAGCAACGTCAGAAACACGTTTTCAACTGTGCCAGCAGGCATGCGTTAACCCTTTACCCAACGCGCGCAAATATTTTTTTTTTTATTATTAATTGTTTTGTTTTAAATTTTCAAACATTTCAACAAAACCATATTATGTGACGCATCATTGAAACGAGCTCGGCGAGCTCGTTTCAGTTAGGGTCACATGAAATGATTTTGTTAGAAAAATATATTTTTTCAACCGCTGCTTAATTTGTAAATTACGTGTGCGGATGCAACTTATTCGTTATAAAAGTTGCGCGACAACGGAAGTTTCTTCACATCAACTCTATGCCTGCTTCTGGACCACATTATTTGATTAGTTTATTTATTGGGGCATAACGAAACTTTCGACATCTGGGGTTCAGCTAGTGTCGGACAGTTTTTTTCGGTTTGAATCAAATGTCGTAACCCCTGACCCACCGTGCTCCCTCTAGACCCCATGAAGACTCCTTTGTTTTTTGTTCTTCGATGGGTTTTGGTTCATCCTGAAAACAAATTTGGCGCGGATTTCTCCGAGCAAATCTCTTCCAATGATGAAAATTGTCAGCCATGTAATGGTTTAAAATCGTGTCATCACTAATTCTGGAACCCAAGTTTATGTGGCCCAAACCCGTTATAACAAGTTGAAAATGGGTGTGTATAACCAATGGAAACTATTCATTTCATCTTTCTGTTGTGGGTATTAAATGACAGCTCGCAATATTTAATCCGGGGATTCTACACTGCAAAAAGTATAGGTTCTCTTTAGAACCAAAACTGGCTCTAATCTTGTCCCTGAGATGGAACCAGTTCTGTTTAAACAGTATTTATTTCAAATCAAATAAATTTATAAAGATTAACATTAAATATTAACAGAATTAAACATAAATTGAGGGGGTTTCAGCCGTAAGTTTAGAGCTCATACGAGGTTGTCTCAAATCATTATTAAGCAAAGGAGATATGAACAGTTGGCATATCGAACCAAAACTGGTTCGATATGCCAACTGTTCATATCTCCTTTGTTTCAAAATGTTTGGCGACTGCGTTGAATAAGCTCCAAGTTTACTGCTGAATCTACTTCAGTTCATGTAATATTCTGTTAAAATTGAACGCTAATCTTGGTAAATTTATTTGATTTGAAATAAATACTGTTTAACAGAACTGGTTCCATCTCAGGGACAAGATTAGAGCCAGTTTTGGTTCTAAAGAGAACCTATATTTTTTTGCAGTGTACACCAAATTATACAAACAAGATATATTGCTTTATTTTCAGCTTCCCGCACAAGGCAACAATTCAAAAATGTTATGTTGTTTGTGTTGTGAATCCGGACCAATAACTGCAAGTGTTTCATTAGATAGGAGAGGTTATGTGCCCGGAGAGGCTATCACATTAAATGCCGAAGTTTATAATGGATCATCATCAGACATGGATCTCAGTTGCGTTAAGATAATTATGGTACGCAATTATAATTTAAATTGGAAGCTAATAAGAAGTGTCTTGTTCAGAGTTAAGTAGCACTCTGATTAACCCTTTACCTAACAAATCGTCCACATCCGCCCGCGTAATATGCAAATTCAGAGGTTGAAACAATTAATTTTTTCAAAATATTTCAACAAAACCATATCATGTGACCCCTCATTGGAACGAGCTCATTGAACTCGTTCCAATGAGGGATCACATGATATGGTTTTGTTGAAATTTTTGTAAAACATTTAAAAAATGATATTTAAAATAATAAATTTTGATATCGTCTGCGTTGGGTAAAGGGTTAACCCTTTACCTAACATGAAAAGCAGACGACACTTGCAAACAAAATTATTGAATAACTATTTTTTTATTTTTTTTTTGCCGTCAAAAACATAGCTTATGAACCATCTTTGGAATGCGCTCAACGAGCGTGTCGAATGAGGTGTGATTTGCTATGTTATTGACGCAAAGTGAAAAAATAATGAAAACTGAATGGCATTTTTTTGTGAATAAGGCTGGTCATTATGTTGGGTAAAAGGTTAAGTGGCAATGATTGGTCTCAAAATCAATACAATTTGTGATATTGTTGATTTCTGAAATCCGGGATATCACCAACATGGTATATATCATCCGCAAACTTATCTGCACTTAAAGGTACAAAATAAAAGACATATTGCCACTGTAAGACTCCGCCCCAACCAGGCCTACACGGATTCCGTCGAACCAAGGTATGCCTGGGTGGATTGAAGTCTCACAGTAATATATTTCAAATGGCATTCTGCTAACGGGCATTTCGAGACTTGTGCGGAGTTCTCACTTCCACGGTTTGTACCCTCTGCTTGTCTGGAATTCCTTAAACGGGTAGTCTGACAGTTGCTCGCGGCTGCTCAGTGGATCTCTCCGAGTACTCCGGCTTTCTCGACCGCTAAAACTGTCCGATACGAGGGGACTTTGGTGGTCGAAAGCGTTGTTAAACCCCTATGAAAAAAACAAAACAGAATCACCTTAAAGTCGTACTCTTTGTTCCCGAGTAACGGGAGGTTAATCTGCAATGGATCGATTATACCGAAGCAGTTAGCCGCTTACAAGATTCCCCAAACTGTTTCCACACTACCATTTACCTAACTTGATGATCACGTGCAATGGTAGACATTCCGATTTGGGGTCCTGCGAATCTCAGATTCGGGCCGATTCGAAACAGGAATGTGATTTCAAATTGAATTCCGAATCGAATCTCACGGATCTTCACGTTGCAGATATTTCTCTGTCTTGCAATAGTAAAAATAGATATGGCAAGTGTTCCAGTGCGCAAGGATAAAACGAGAGTTTTCTCCTTCCGCGATGGCACAGTGCCAGATCGATTGGCCCATTCACACGTGCGTGTCGTTCTGTGTTTATTACACGCCTTCACATCTATTAGAATAATTATTAGAAGGACACTCAGCAATTCATTTGAAAACTATAAACAAAAGAACACATTTTACATGTATTGCCAACCAAATTTGCGTACTCATACTCTTCTTCTTCTTGTGGATATTATCCCCTTCTTACATCGACTCTATTTCTTCTTCGCTAGGGGGCGCGGTGGCGTTGCGGTAACCGGTTCTCGTTTGATCACCGAAGTTAAGCAACGTCGGACCCGGTTAATCCTCGGATGGGTGACCTTGTGAGCGATGGATTCGGACTCCCGCGCTGTGTCCTTGGGCAAGGCACTTAACCTCCTTGTCCACATGGGGCACGATGACGCCGTGACGCCGTGTACTAAGGCGTACTGCACGTCGATGGTGCGCATGTCTTCAAGCAATCTAACCCTGCCTGTGCTGCAGTGCGCAGTTCCGGTAGTATGTTTTCACCCCCATTGGCCTGAACTCGGTTCTGGACCTCGGAAGTGACGTCATGTCACGTGACCCAGTGGCGCCATGTTGTGTTGTCATGGTAACCCGCGTGAGCGGCCATGTTGTGACGTCATTACCATAGTGATACATGGTGTGAGTGCGCATGCGCAGCGCGTGTTGTTAGGGTGATACGTGTTTCCGTCGTCCATTTTGTATACTGGAGACCGCCATCTTGGTTTCTATAGTAGCACGTGGTTGCTATGTTACCCAAAGGTCTACAACAAAACAGGTGTATGTTCGGAGGGTGTGTTCGGTTGAATCGGAGTATCACGAATTACCACAAACAACCCGACAATCCCTCCAAATCACCAAAATCCACATTATTTGATATGAATTCTTCAAGAATCCTATTTAGGATCGCGAAGCTTTTGGCTTATAATAGTAGCACGTAGTGTTATAGTACCGAGGTTTACCGGGGGTGCGTTCGGTTGAATTAGAATAATGTTCTGGTTCCGATTTTCCCAGAATCCTTTTTGAATCCCTATCCCATGAAGTTTTTTCCCAATAAAAGGCGCGTTCCCTTGATCATTACCTAGAATTCTCTGCTTCTACCTACCTATGAAATAATTTTCGTCAATCTGACCATGTTCCTTTGTCCTGGAATATACTCCAGTATCATAGAAGAGCC